>JAXLNO010005169.1:0-35055 GCA_038087875.1 Malacoraja senta | reverse complement strand
ATTTTTGCAACCTCAGTCAAAAGTGCCTAAACATTTGTCAGACACTAGGTGGGAGGCACATGCAAAAGCCACAGAAGCTATTTTGGAAAGTTACAGCGCTATCACTGATGCCCTCTCTGTCATTTGTACTCTGATGTTAATGTGAAGGGTGATACCAGGCTTCAAGCTAACAATCTTTTGCAGAAAATGGAAGAACTGGAATTTGTGTTTATGCTGCATTTTTGGACCCGTCTGCTAGGTCATTTCCACAAGGTCAACAAAGCCATTCAGAAATCCAAACTGTTATTGAGTACTTGTGCAAGTTTGTACAGTTCAAGATTTGGTATGCAAAATTAGAGAAGATTTTGATGAGCTTGAGCAACAAGCAAAGGCCACCTTGCCAGATGTTAACTACAGAACTGTCACAGGGAGACAAAGAGTAAGGAAATGGCAAGGAAATGATGGAAGTGCACCTGGTCCTGATGCTATAGATAAACTCTCTTCAAGAGATAAGTTTAGGCTAAAATCCTTTATTCCTATACTAGATGCACTTTAAAACCAATTTTAAAAGAAGAGGTACTGTGTACACTGAAGTTGCACAACAGTTTTCCTTTCTTGCTAATCTGACCGCATCTAAGCAAGAAATTCAGCAAGGTGTTGAACTGTTGATGGAAGCATACCCAGAAGATGTTGACCTGGAACTTACAGATGAACTTTTGCACTTTCACTCGTATGTGAGACAAAGCCATAGGCATACAGAAGAGCACTCTCTGTCTCATACAGACCTTTATCAAATAATATACAAGGAAACAATTCAGATGGCCTTCCCTAATGTGGAAGCAATCTTGCGGCTGTTTCTTAGCTTAATGGTCACCAACTGCTCGGGGGAGAGGTCTTTTTCAAGACTCAAAAGAATTAAAAATGAATTAAGGTCCACAATGTCTCAAGAGAGGTTGTATGCACTGAGCATTCTGTGCATTGAGAGTGACAGACAAACAGATCTTGGTGAACTTCTGGATGATTTTGCTGTGAAGAAGGCGAGAAAAAAACATTTTTGCTCAGTGTATTTGTAGTTTCTTTATTTCTTAATATTCCACATTCAATTCAAGAGACACTTATTGTCACATGCACCAATTGGTACAATGAAATTTGGGGTCACCATGCGACGTCGGAACGGGAGAACATTCTCAGCGGCTTGGACTTCCGAATCGGCCACTTCCTACCGGAGACCGCGGCTCCCGAAGTCCACAGGCTGAGCTGGGTGGAGATTCACGCTGGCGGCCCTCGGCAAAGGGTTCCCAGGGCTCCACGATGTTGAAATCAGCGCGGCCCGAGGCTGGGAGCTCCGCAAACCACAGCTCCATGATGTTGAAGCAGCAGGCCCAACACTCCAGAGGTTCAAACGGCGATCCAGGTAAGGCATCGCCCGCTCCGCGGTGAATCCAATATGTATTTTAAAACCAACTGTTTAATGACCAGATACAGTAGGATCTAAAAGTGTCACACTGTCACTGTCGGGTAGTCATGGTCCTCTAGTCGTGGGGGTGGGGGATTGGGGGGGCCTCACAAGTGAAATAGCTTAGTGCCTCTCTTCATCTAAATCCGGCCCTGATGCTCCCGCTGGTCCCCGCCTGAAGCCGTCCCCAGCTGCAGGATGCTTTCCCCCCCCCCCCCCCACACTGGACCCCACCTAAAGCCGTTCAGTCCCCAGCTGCAGGACGCTTCCCACCCCCCACCAGACCCCGCCTGAAGCCGTCCCTGTCCCTAGCTGCAGGATGCTCCCCACCAGTCCCCGCCTGAAGCCAGTGGGGAGCGGCACCGGTAGGCCACAGCAGCGGCCGGCCACGACAGCATAGGCCACGGCAGCGGCAGCGGTAGGCCACAACAGCGATACAACACAACAACGATAGGCCACGGCAGCGGCAGGCCACGTTAGGGGTAGGCAGTGGTAGGCCACGGCAATGGAAGGCCATGGCAGCGCCCCCCCCACCGGCCCCCGACAGGCCCCGCCTGAAGCCGTCCCCCCCCGGCTGCAGGACCCTCCCCCACCGGCCCCCGCCTGAAGCCGTCCCCCTCCCCCGGCTGCAGGACGCTCTTCCCCCTCCCCCCTACTGGCCCCTGACTGAAGCCGTCACCCTCCCCCGGCTGTAGGACGCTTCCCCCCCGGCCCCTGACAGCCCCCTCTTGAAGCCGTCCCGCTGCAGGACGCTCCTCCCCCACCGGCCCCCGCCTGAAGCCGTCCCGTCCCCAGCCTCAGGATGCTCCCCACCGGTCCCCACTTGAAGCCGGACCGGTCGGGGAGCTCCTGAGGCTGGAGGCACGACGCGTAGGCAGCGGGCAGTAGTAGGCCACGACGTGTAGGCCACATCCTGCAGCTGGGACGGGGACAGTTAGGGCGGCAGTTAGGGGTTTTGGGTGAGTGGTGGAATATTGCGTTGGGGGAATGAGTTGCGTTGGGGGAACGGGTGAGTGGTGGATTATATCGTTGAGGATGGTTTGCGTTGGGCGACCAGGCCTCCCTTGTGACTGGGACCCAGCGGGTCCACTTAGTCTAATATATATATATATAATATATATAAACACATATATATTCATTATATACATACATGTGTGATACACACATATATAAATGTGATATAGATGTATACAATTATAAAACACACTCATATATATTTCTCTAATTTCTTATATATATATATATAAACATATATATTCATTATATATATATGACGCATATGATATATATATGATATATGTACATAAATATATCACACGTATATTTCTCCAGTTTATTCTTGTGATCTCTAATTATTTGTTGAGCAACCTTTTTCTTTCTTTCTTTCATTCATTCAACCTCTCTCTCTCTCTCTCTCTCTCTCTCTCTCTCTCTCTCTCCCTCCCTCCCTCTATGAAATCCTAATGTGAATAAAATATCAATGAACACAAAGGTTAGCGGGACCGGATCAAGGGGTCCAGGGGTTTAGTCCAGGGGTCGGCAACCTTTTTGCATAGGGGACAGGACCCTCCGGGACTAGCTGCAGTTCCCAGCAAAGATCATCTTTGGTTCCCAGGTCGCCTGCAAGCCCCTGGTCTAGCTGCAGTTCCGCTGTCCGGCCCCGGCGGGAGCTCGCAGCCACCCGAGTTACTGAGTGAGTTTAATGGGGAACCTGAAGAAAGACAGGTCGGATCGCCTACATTGGCGATTCGAGCAATTTATGGCAGAGCAGTACGCTACGCTTGTAGATATGGATGCCATGACCAAAGATCATAGAGCGGAGACGGAAGCCGGTTACGAAAATGGCGCTGAAGATTACCCATGACCTACTACAGCTTTTTCGCAGAGTGGATTATCTTGCTCCGCGCTATGATCTTTGTGTTTGACTGCTACTACTCGGGTCGAGGGGACTGTCGGGTCTGAGCGCCATGTCCGGCCCCACCTCACCCGTCCCGACGTAGTGCAGCCCATGGAGTTCAGCAGCAGCGCCTCACCCGTGGCCCCGTCGGTCGGCAGCTCGGCCAGCTGTCCGACCTTCGGACCTTCGCTTACAACCGACACCACCACCCCTCCTTCTCATGGCCGATCATCGGTTCATGAGTTGAATGGGGCGCCGGACTTTGCACACAAAGTCACGCGGCCCGGGCCAAAACTCCTCAGCTGGCCCCGCCGGCTGGGCTTTGTGTGCAGTCCAGCACCCGGGCCAATCATTCACCCAGCCACAGCCGAGTTGGTCAACGAATTGCCGTCGGGAATTTGTCCCTTATTTTGATCTTTTGTCCCTTATTTGGGAGTGAGAAAGTTGGCAACCCTAATTGAAGGCACTTGAGGCAATACCTGGACCCTCTCCTACTGGTCCACTCCTTGCGTCCGTGATCGCCAGCGATTATCTCCTCTTCGGCTCTCCGGTCTTCGGGGCTGAGCTCGGCGGCTTCCAAGCACATATCCTGCAGGCTGCATCCCACTGGGTCTCTTATCAGCACGGGGGGGGGTGGGGCTCGGTGACTTCCCTGAAAGGCCAAGGCCCGCTGGATCTTCCTTTGTCCGACCATCGTGTTTCCTGGGCAGGTTCCGGCTCCATGGCACATCCCGGGAGCCATCTGCTGTGCCTTAAGGAGCCTTAAGGGTACAAATAAGTGAACGTTAACAGCAGCTAGAATGAAAAACAGAAAATGCTGGAAATATCAATAGGGTGGGCAGCGTCCGTGCAGTTAGAAAGGGAATTAAGACCTACTTCAACTAATGCATGCACTTCTCCAAATCTCTCCATATCCTGCATATTCATGTGCTTATCTGAAAGTCTTTTAAACCCTACTATCATATCTGCTTCCAGCACCACCCCTGGCAGCACATAACAGGCACCTGCCTCTCTCTATATAAGAAAGCTTGCCTTGCACATCTCCTTTAAACTTGCCCCTCTCACCTTAAATTTATCCCCTCTTGTACAAGACATTTCAACTCTGGGTAAAAATTCTGATGTCTACCCACTCTATGCTTCTCATAATTTTGTAAACTTCTATTAAGTCTCACCGCAGTTTCTGATGCTCCAGAGAAAACAATCAAAGTTTGTTCAAACTCTCCTTAAAGCTTAAACTCCATGATGCAGGCAGCATCCTGCTAAACCCTCTCCTTTTCCAAAGTCTCCACATCCTTCCTGTAATGGGCGACCAGAACAACACACTATACTCCAAACACAGCCCAATCAAAGTTCCATAGAGCAGCAACACGACTTGATTGATTGATTGATTGATTGAAAGATACAACATGGAAACATTCCGTATCATTCAACATTCAGCCCACCGAGTTTGTGCCGACCATCGATCACCCATTCACACTAGTTCTATGTTATCCCACTTTCTCATCCATTCCCTACTCTCTAGGGGCAATTTACAGAGGCCAATTAACCTACAAACCAGCACGTCTTTGGTATGTGGGAAGAAACCGGAAGACCCAGAGAAACCCACCTGTTCACAGGAAGAACATTCAAACTCCACACAGACAGCAACTTAGGTCAGAATCGAACCTGGGTCTCGGATGCTGTGAGACAGCAGCTCTACCAGCTGTGCCACTGTGCCACCTGATAAACAAGTGACTTCCTGACTCATGTACTCATTGCCACGAGTGATGAAGGCAAGCATACTATATGCCTTCTTTACCACTCTGTCTACTGGTGTTGCTATTTTCAGGGGGCTGTGGACTTGGACCAGTAGATCCACCTGTGACTGGGGTGATAACACCTGCAACACAGATGTTCTCAGGAGAGTTCAGGAAGGACAGAGATCTGTGAAGGACAAAAGTTCATTTTGATCTTGAGTAAAGACAATCTAAATATAGAAATCATGTTGAAATGCAAATGAAAGTGTGAATCTTAATAGCTCTTACCATACTCATTATATTACAATATGAAAATATGCAGTTTTGTGTGATGCAAGTATATATTTTGGACATAACCTGCATCTACTTAACACTAGCGCTTGAAAAGGTGAAAAAAGAGCAACTTCACTGCAAGCTCAATCAGAAGAGTCAGTTTATTCTACAGAGTGCAAGAATTCGACTGATGAGAATCAATGGTTCAGCGGTTCCATTATTATTGCGTGTACAAAGATTCATAGAGATATAGTCATACCGCATGGAGACAGGCATTTTTGCCCAACTTGACCAAAATGCCTACCTACACTAGTCTCACCTGCCTGTTTGGCCCATATCCCTCAAAACCTATCCTATCCATGTACCTGTCTAAATGTTTCTCAAACGTTGTGATAGTACCTGCCTCTAGTAACTTCCTCCTGCAGCAGTTTGTTCCTTACACGCACGACCTTTTGTGTAAAAAAAAAGTTACCCTTCAGTTACAGTGTGATTCCTTTTTTGCGTACAGATCAGTGACACAAGTTCAATCCTCGGTTAGCACATAATGCAAAGAAACAGGCCTGAGTCTATATGCAATAGTCACCAGGTTTTGTCGCGATTTCACAGTCCCAACTGCAGCTGGCCATAGAGGCCTGTTGCAGCCGTCTCCTCCACCCGCTTCTTCGTCCTTCTTGCCCAGCCATCTTCAACCTTCATGCTTCAGGGGGCACCTCCCACAAATGACCTTGAAGGCACGGTAGGTAAGGACAAAAGTTCATTTTGATCTTGAGTAAAGACAAACTAAATATAGAAATCATGTTGAAATGCAAATGAAAGTGTGAATCTTAATAGCCTACTAGTTCTTCCTACCGTCCCTTGCTCAGCGCCCGTTGCCATCTCCGTCCACCGGAGTTCACTCCCACGGAGTGAAATTTGTCTTGGGAAAAATGGCCAATTGGAAATTCGCAGCTGGGCTTGCAACTCATACGATTTTCTTTATTAAAATTGAAACCTGACATATGCTTGCATGCCAGCATGAAGCAAAATTTAAGATGGAGATTAATTTTCTGTGGTATTGTGCTTTAAACATGTACACCAAAAGGTTAACGAGCAGGTTTGATTGTGAACAATTTATCTTCTGAAAATACATTCATTTGGAGGTTCCCTATTTCATCATGTCAGATATAAATGTGACATATACTTTGAACATTTGTCACCTTCAAGTCGTACACTTTTATGTATGGCAGCCTGTTCATTTTCCTAACACTAGTGTTCACAGCTGAATGACAGTTTTGCTAAATTCTCTGTCCATTATTTATATCATTCTTGATACAACATGCCCAGAAGTGCAGATACCTTTTGATATGATATCAACCACCACAGACCACAAAGATTGTTCCATTCACTCCTCTCATATAGGAGAAATCATTTACATATCAAAAATTACATTTGGGGCAGCATGGTGGCACAGCGTTAGAGTTGCTGGTTTACAGCACCAGGGACCCGGGTTCAATCCTGACTACGGGTGCCGTCTGTTCGGAGTTTGTACGTTCTCCCTGTGATTGCGTGGGTTTTCCCCAGGTGGTCCGGTTCCCTCCCACACTCCAAACATGTACAGGTTTGTCGGTTGCTGGTTGGCGCTGACTCGGCAGGCCGATGTGCCCGTTTCCACGCTGTATTTGTAAACTAAACTATGGGCCTGTTTCCGCGCTGTATCTATGAACTAAACTACAGTCAAGCTTAGTTACTACCAGAATGTATAAAAGAATAGAACACTGCAAATCAATAGATCTACAAACGCTTATGAAACTGATTTATTTCACAAGGTGAGCCAGATATTTATAATCTAAAGAACAAACCCATCCTGACCAAAAACGTCACCTTCCATGCTCTCCAGAGATGCTGTCTGACCCGCTGAGTTACTCTTTGTATTGTGCTTAAACTTGCTACTGAAGTGGAACTGAGCTAAAGGACTAATTGGAATGTTTCAACTTTCACTCCAGAATGAAGGTCATCCTGAAATAAAGTACACAGATGGCATTTGGATTTTGCTCATGTTTGGTAGTTGCATTGCAAGTGATTGGAAATGGTTGAGAGTTTCAAGTTTCCTCGTGTTAATATTACCAACAATCTGTTGTAGACGAACCACATTGATGCAACAACCAACAAGGCACACCAAATCCTCTACTTCCTTAGGACACTGATGAAATTCAGCATGACTCCAATGACTTTTACAAACTTCTGTAAATGCACCATAGAAAGCATACTGTTAGGTTGCATCACAGCTTGGTTTGGACACAACAACAGATGCTGCAATCTTAAGGTAAACACCAAGTGCTGGAGTAACTCAGCGGGTCAGGCAGCATCTATGAACAATGTGGATAGGGAATGTTTTGGGTTGGGACCCATCTTCAGACCATTTCCTCCACAGGTTTCTACACAGCATCTTCCATCACAGATTCAGTGGCCTTTCTCAGGCCAACATCCCAGGCACTAATGCAATAACGTCGTCAGTCAACTGATGGGCAGGCCACATTGTCCATGCCCGACATCAATCCCTGCAAACAGATGCCTTGTTCTGTCATGGGAAGAGGTTAGCAGATGGCCTGGAAAAACCTCCTTGGAAAAAATGCAACATGGCCTAAATCTCCTGGGAATATCTGACATAATTCTGTTTAGCTTAGTTTAAGCTTAAAGATACAGTGTGGAAACAGGCTCTTCGGCCCACCGAGTCCACGCCAACCATCGATCACCCGTACACTAGTTCTATCCTATACACTAGGGACAATTTATAGACGTTAATTAAATCTATAAACCTGCACATCTTTGGAATGTGGGAGGAAACTGAACCATGAGAAAACCCACGCGATCAGAGGGAGAAAATACAAACTCCATAAAGACAGCGGTCGTAGTCAGGATCATTTCCATTGGCAACAGTTCTTTTCACTTTTCTGAGAGCATGTGAATGAAGGGAACCGTGCAATCAGTAACATCAAACCCATCATTATTTCCATCTTGTTTTTCTCCTTGCCTGTCAGCAGGTGTGGAAGTAAAGTGGGAGCCAGAAGGATGGGTACCTGAGACTCTTAGTGACAAGTCCACTCTTTGAGAATGAGGTTAATGCTCACAGTACCCAAACCATGATACAAATTTCTCAGCTGACATTAGAACCTCCATCCATTCAACAATATGTTTTGTTCACCCATTATCAGTGGCGCAGAGGTAGAGTTGCTGCCTTACAGCACCAATGACCCGGGTTTGATCCTGACTACGGGTGCTGTCTGTACGTTCTCCCGGTGACCACATAGGTTTTCTATGGGTGCTCCGGTTTCCACCCACATTCCAAGGACATGTGGGTTTTTAGTTTAATTGGCTTCTGTAAATTGTCCCTAGTATCATAGAGTGATACTGTACAGTGTGGAAATAGGTCCCTCGGCCCACTTGTCCCAGCTACACTAGTCCCACATGCCCGTGTTTGGTCCATATCCCTCCAAACCTGTCCTATCCTTGTACCTGTCTGTTTCTTAAATGTTGGGATAGTCCCTGCCTCATCTACCTCCTCTGGCAGCTTGTTCTAGACATCCACCACTCTTTGGGTGAATATGATACCCCTCAGATTCCTATTAAATCTTTTTCCCTTCACCTTAAACCTATGTCCTCTGGTCCTCGATTCACCTACTCTGGGCAAGAGACTGTGCATCAACCCAATCTATTCCTCTCATGATTTTATACACCTCAATAAGATCACCCTCATCCTCCTGCGTTCCAAGGAATAGAATCTCAGCCTACTCAATCTCTCCCTATAACTCAGACTCTCTAGCCCTGGCAACATCCTTGTAAATCTTCTCTGTACCCTTTCCAGCTTAGTGTGTAGGATAGAACTAGTGTTTTCTCTGGGTGCTCCGGTTTCCACCCATATTGCAAAGACGTAGGTTAATTGGTTTCTGTAAATTGTCCCTATAGTGTCGGAAAGTACTAGTGCACAAGGTGATTGCTGGTTGGCGCGGACGCTGGGCCGAAGGACTTGTTTCCATGCTGTATCTCTAAACTAAAACTAAACTAGTAATGCCACTGATGAGGCAGCTAAAGATGACTAAGACTCATACTCTGTCTCCGGTAAGTTCTGGAGTAAACATTTGGAGTCATATTCTAGGACTGAAATGCTTGGTCTCATAAATTCATAAGTTATAGAAGCAGAATCAGGCCATTAGGCCCATCAAGTCTACTCTGCCTCAACTACCTCTTTTGTTCTAAACTAAACTTTTGTTTTGTGCACATTTTTTATTCTGAATAAATGATTGTTTTGATTAAAAAAACATTCCTTCGCCTGCCTTTTCTGCTTACAGGTTATCATTAAAATTGCAATTGCCACTTGCTCTCTGTGGTTTGACTTATTTTTCTGAATGCATTTGCAAGATTTGAGTTGAGGGGTGCGTGTACATTGTGCATGGGACGGTGTTTGTGAGACCGGCGCTAGGACCCCGTGGCCGCAGCGTCACCCACATAGCCCCGCCCCCTCAATCGTCGCTGAGCGGATGAAACATGGCGCCGGACGGATGGAAATACTAATGACAGTCGGCAAACTCGCTTCCATTTGTACCATGGTAGGTTGCGGCTCCCGTGGGGGGGAGCTCGCTCCTCAGTGTGCAGCAGCAGAGGCTTCGCCTTGTGGTAGAGGAGGGCCCGGCTTCACCCCCTCTCTCCCGGCTCCTCTCCCGGGCCTGACACGACAGGCCGAGGGGGGAGGGAGCGAGCTGGGAACAGCTCCTCAAGTTGCAGGGAGGGAACGGGGAGGCCTAGTTTCCCGGAGCCCGGGCTGATCAGCACCCAGACTCTCCCTGGATGCAGGCACTGGCTTGGCCTGGGGAAGGGGAGAGGCAGGTGTAGTGAACAGAGAGTGAGTGAGTGTGAGGGAACCTTTCCTTGGCCCCAACCCTCGTGTTAGGCACTCGGCTGCGGTACATTTAATCTCAACGAAGCCTAACCACGTTCAGAAATGTCCAGGATCAGCAACGTGCAGTCTAACTACCAGCAGTATTGTCTATTTCGCTTGGGCAGCTTACAACCCAGCCGTATGATTACTGATTTCTCTAATTTCAAGTAACCCTTGCATTCTCTCACCGCCCCTCTCCCACTTGGTTGTCCAGCTTGTTTCACTGGTTGTATCCTTTCGTTATCACCCCGTCCACAGCCAACAATTGACCATTGTGGGTTCAACCTTTCCTTGGTCATCAGTGTCAGCTCTGGTTTGTTCTTTTCATACCTTTCATTCATTTGTTCCTTGTACCTTTTCGTAACTCTATTTTCCCTCTCCCCTGACTCTCAGTCTGAAGAAGGGGCTTGACCCGAAACGTCATCTACTCCTTTTCTCCAGAGATGCTGCCTGACCCGCTCAGTTACTCCAGCCTTTTGTGTCTATCTTTGGTGTAAACCACCATCTCTAGTTCCTTCCTAAACAAGGAACCACCCTGTCAAGCTCCTTCTCAATGTCCTTTGTTAATTGAGTTTAAGAAAGATTTAATTGGAAATTAAATCCCCACCCCAGATGCTCCCTGCCCCACTGAATTCCTCAAGCACACTGTGTTATGCTCAGGATTACAGCATCTGCCGTTTCTTGCATATCTCTTTAACTGTAAACTATCTGTGATTGATAATTTTTTGCATTTTGCAACAGGGGAAAAATCATGTCTCGTTTCACTCTTTTAAGTTGCAGTATAATTTGAGGAAATTGTCAAAAATTATATTTTAAATTTTCTGTTCAAGTTAGTGTCAGCACTTTAGATTTTTGTAGTGAAAATTGTATATGCAATAAATTCATTTTGTAGATAGAATATTGTTTTGGAAACGGCCCTCAATTCTTTCCATCTGAAGTAGCTAAATGGAATGGTTTGGCATGTTGCTGACATTATTTACATGTTGCTGACAAAACCTATATTTGAATATGATCTGATCAGTGATTTTACCAACAGCTGGGTTATTTGATAGAACAGTTGATTTGTTGTTCATGATTCAGGACACATCCTGAGGATTTCACTCCACAGCTTAAAGTTTCAATTTCTTGATTCATTTCTTTGTTTCCTGACATTTCATTTTTAGTTATCAGCATATTTTAAGAACTCACAATTTTTGATTTTGTCCATCTCATAGCAGCAATTTTTTGGTTGGTTACCGAAGGGGATTTGGTGCTTGGCACATGTTGCTAATTCTAACACTAGATTCAAATGTGGAATTTAAACAGTGTAAACGAGTTGCCAGTGGAATAGATTAGAAATATATCAGATATTTTATCAAGTTGTTAAAGTCACAACTGTCTTTTAAAGCACTATAGCAGTTTGCTTATTGCTGTATATTTTTAAAATCAGTGTTCTGTTATTAAATTGCATTGAAAATGCAATGTTAACATTCATTTCGAGGGGACTAGAATATAAAAGCAAGGATGTTATGCTGAGGTGATAAGGTGCTGGTCAGACTACTTTTGGAATATTGTGAATAGTTTTGATGCCCCATATCTGAGGAGGGATGTGATGCATTGGAGAGGGTCCAGAGGAGATTTACGAGAATGATCCTGGGGATGATTGGGTTATCATAACAATTGACAGCTTTGGGCCTGTACTCGCTGGAGTTCAGAAGAATGAGGGGAATGTTATTGAAACCTACTGAATAGTGAAGCCTAGATTGTGTGGAGGTGAAGAGGATGTTTCCAGTACTGGCAGAATCTAGTACCATATGGCACAGCCACAGAATAAAAGGACATACCTTTAGAATGGAGATGAGGGGGAATTTCTCTAAACAGAGTGTAGTGAATCTGTGGAATTCATTGCCACTGACAACTATGGAGGCCAAGTCTTTGGGTATTTTTAATGCAGAAATTTATAGATCCTTAATTAGTAATGGTGTCAAAGGTTAAGCGGTGAAGGCAGGAGAATGGTGTTGAGAAGGAAAAATAGATCAGCCATGATCAAACTGCAGAATGGATTTGATGGCCTGAATGGCCTGATTCTGTTCTTATGACTTATGAACTACTTTCTCAGTTGAGGTCAAAATGATTGAAAACCATTTGATTCGTTTGGAAGAAATCTAATTTCATTTGGACGGGTACATGGATAGGATAGGTTTACAGGAATAGGGACCAAATGCAGGCAGATGGGACCAGTGTAGATGGGACATGTTGGTCAGTGTGGGCAAGTTGGGCTGAAGGGGCCTGTTTCCACGTTGTATATTGCTATGACTCTGACTCTAAGAGTGAGCTCTGTTATGGGGAAATACTAAAGCCACTTTGTTCATTGCAGAATCCAAGAAAGAGAAAATTATACAAATGACCCATCAATTAATTATTGTTTTGTTGCTTGAGAGAGAAAATAATTAACAGGATACTATGAATTTCCATTTTTTTGTTTCAAATAATGCAATAGATAGTCATACAGCATGGAAACACACGCTTTGGCCCAACTTGCCCATGCTGACCAAAATGCCCCATCTAAGCTGGTCTCCCATTTGGCATGTATCTCTCTAAACCTTACCTATCCATGTACCTGTCCAAGTGCCTTTCATTTAGTTTTATAGTAACTGCCTCAACTACCTCTTCTGTCAGCTTGTTCCATATATCCACACCCTCGGAGTCAAAAAGTTGCCCCTCAGAATCGTACTCAATCGTGCCCCTCCCACATTAAACTTATGTCCTCTGGTATTTGATTTCCCTCTGTTGGATAAAAGAGTGTGCAGTCATCCTATCTATTCTCCTCGTGATTTTATACATCTCTATAAGATCATCCCTTATCCTCCTGCGCTCCAAGGTATAACCTCTTCCTACAGCTCAGCCCCCCAAGTCCTGGCAACATCCTCGTAAATCTAAATGTAGATCTTTTAAGTTGATCTGAATAAGACTAAGAATAAGACTTTTAACATCTAATTTAAAACTTAAAGTATCTTTAAATGTAGCATTTCCATTGTAGAACAGTACTATACCTATTATCTTGATTTAAGTGCAGAAGTACTATCTAAATCATTATGATGTACTTGCATCCACAACATTCTGACATCTCCAAATCTCATTGATATACTGATGTTTGCAGTTAAATATGTATGTTTTCCCCAACTTCCTAAGTTTTTATTTAGACTTTAGAGATACAATGCAGAAACAGGGCTTCTGCATCGACCAGCGATCACCCTGTACACTAGCCCTGTCCTACATAATAGGGACAAATAACATATTTTTACAGAAGCCAATTAAACTTGATGGGGAGGGTAGTGCCACTGATGAGAGGAGGGCCAGTCATTAGTGTGGAAAGGTGAACTTGGAGGTTGTGAGCAACACTAATCTGAAGAAAGTGGCATTATATTTAGCATACATTTCTAGCTAAGTTTCAAATGTTTTCATGTATCATCAGATAATTTCCACTATAAACATTTGAGAAAGCGAGCCATTTAATGGACGGCCACCTCACACTTTCCATTGCTGGGCACCAAAACCTATCTCCGCTGCCAAAATGTGCTTTTATTAGCTGTGTGATACAGTCTTTACCATTTTTTACGTGATGAAATTCCCCTCTTCCAATGTTCCCAGACAACTCATTATAATTGAAATTCTATCTGTCCTTGTACCTCCTCCCTTGACTCCATCCAGGAACCCCGACAGTCCTTTCAGGTGAGGCAGAGGTTCACATATACCTCTTCTAATCTCATCTACCGCATCCGCTGATCCCAATGTGGGCTCCAGTACATTGGCAACACCAAATGTAGACTCGGCGACTGCTTCTCTGGACATTTGCACTCAGTCTGCCGAGACCTATGGTATCTCCCAGTTGCCAAACATTTCTACTCCCTTTCCCATTCTCATACTGACCTTTCTGTCCTGGGCTTCCTCCATTGCCAGAGTGAGGCCACTCGCAAATTGGAGGAACAGCACCTCATATTACGCTTGGGTAGCTTAAAACCCAGCGGTATGAACATTGAATTCTCTAATTTTAACTAACTTCTACATATACTCCCCTGCCCTTCCCACTTGCCCCTTCTTCCACCCTAGTCGTTTAAACAGTGCCTCAGCTCTCCATATTGTATCCCTCTGGAGTTCACACCTTCCCTAGTCAACAATGGGCCCACTTGGGCACCACCCTGCCTGAGGTAGTTTTGTGATTGGTCCTAGTCTTTTTTTCGCCTACAGTTGTTCACCTCCCTCCCTACCACCTACTTCAGTCTGAAGATGGGTCCCGACCTAAAACGTCACCTATCCTTTCTCTCCAGAGATACTGCTGACCCGCTGAGTTGCCCCAGCACTTTGTCTCTATCTTTGGAATAAAACAGCATGAACAGTTCTTTGTATTTATATAGCAGTTCAGCCAAGCCCATCTGATACTTTCCAGATTTCCTCCTCTCTGCCTAATCCTTGTTTTTTCCCCAGTTCCTAAACCTCTGATAGTGCATAACATTGTTTCTGCATCAAAATTCTTTATAACCACACTTCACCAACAGCCTCATACATTGTAAAGCCTCATGCTCCCATAGCTCATGACACCTCCTAGTGTTACAAACCCCTGTGGTTGTTGCTAATGCTTTGGCCCCTGCAAATAAGAAGACAAATGTATTATTCTAATCATGAAAGTTGGAAGAAAGAATTTCATGTTGCAAGTAAGAATTTCTTGTTGTGTTTCGGTACATAGGACTATAAAACACTCATGACTTGAAATATTCATTGTATATGAATTATGTTTTTTATGTATATGTATGTGTGTGTGTATATAATATATATGTATATATTATATACACATATTACACACACACACACACACGTACTTAAAGGTGCGGAATCTTTGTTTTTCTTTATTATAATGCCTTGTACAATGTGTACATGAAAGTAGTAACTTCACTTAACAAGTTACTGAAAAAGAATTCAAACCAACGTGCATGATGTGTGTTTGCATGATTACGTTAAGGGGCTTTGTCATTAAAGTTCTCTCTCTAACTTGCTAGGAGTTGCTACCAAATTAATTTGCTGTTTTATAAAATATGCAAGGGGTCGCATAGTGGTGCAGCTGATAGAGCCGCTGCCTCAAGGTGCCAGAGACCCGGATTCCATCCTGACCTTGGGTGCTGTCTATGTGGAGTTTGCACATTCTCCTTGTGATTGCGTGGGTTTCCTCCGAGTGCTCTAGTTTCCTCCCACATCCCAAAGACGTGCAGGTTTGTAGGTTAATTGGCCCTCTGTAAAAATTGCCCCTAGTGTGCAGGGAATGGATGTGAAAGTGGGATAACATAGAACTAGTGTGAACGGGTGATCGATGGTTGGCGCGACTCGATGGGCCGAAGGGCCTGTTCCCATGCTGTATCAGTCAATTAATTAATCAAAATATGCATTGCCTAAGTGAATTGCAAATATTTTTATTTCTCTTAACTTTGCTTTCTCCATTTGTGTCCTTGGTTTCAGTGTTTCACTGTTGGGTGGCATGGTGGTGCAGCGGTAGAGTTGCTGCCGTACAGCGCCAGAGACCCGGGTATTCTTCAGGTGTTCTGGTTTCCTAGTGTGTCGGATATTGTTAGTGTATGGGGTGATCGCAAAGGGCCTGATTCCGTGCTGTATCTTTAAACAAAACTAAACACTTGCACTGATGTATGATATGTTGGTAGCATGCAGGTTTACTTTTGACATACACTCAATGCTATTGAGGGTGACAGGTGAGGAACCTGTCTGGAATTTCTGTGTATTTATCGTTCAGGTTTTGGGATGTGGGTGGTGTTAGTAAGGCCAGCATGTCTCAACATTCCTAATTGCCCTTGTACAGATGATAAGTGACCTAGAAATGATGCAGTCCTGCTAATGAGGGATTTCTCAAGAGTTAACTGGGTAGAATGATTCTGGATTTACATCCAGCAGCAATGAAGGAAGGCCATTGTGTTTGTTTAGATTGTCATGTGTACTGAGGTACAGTGAAAAGCTTTGTTTTGCATCTATCCAAACAGCTCAAATAATACCGTCTTTTATTATTGGATGTCCCAGACAGAACGATGAAATTCTTACTTGCAACAGCACAACAGAATATGTAAAAAATAGTACTGTAAACAATATAATAAATGAAAGGGGTGGCACAGTGGCATAGAGGTAGAGCGACTGCCTTACAGTGCCAGAGACCTGCGTTTGATCCCGACTACAGGTGCTGTCTGTACGGAGTTTGTACGTTCTCCCCATGACCTGAGTGAGTTCTCTCCGAGATCTTCGGTTTCCTCTCACACAAAAGACGTACAGGTTTGTAGGTTAGTTGGCTTGTTGTAAATGTAAAATTGTCCCTTGTGTGTGTGGGATAGTGTTAATGTGCGGGGATCACTGGTGGGTGCGGACTTGGTGGGCCGAAGGACCTGTTTCTGCACTGTATCTAAATTAAACTTTTAAAAAAACTTAAAGCTCTACATGCATACATACGTGTATGCATACATACAATCAAACAGTTTTCAAGCTCCTATATCATCATCCAGATAGCAGGAGTCGGTGGTGGCGCTGCAAGCCGGCGCCCTGTCAGCAGCGTGTCCGGTTTTCCCCCCTACTTTTTAATATTTTTAGTATGTTTTAAAGTATGTTTTTAATGTTTCTGTGTGGGGGGTTGTGTGGTGGGGGGGGTGAGGGGGAAACCGCTTCGGTCGCCTCCTCCACGGAGAGGCAACGTTTTCCAGGTCGCCTCCCCCGTGGCCTAACATCGAGGATCGGGCGGCCTTTCCCGGAGACGAGCCCGGGGCTTCAGCGGCGGGCGCAGCGCGGACTCCTGGCGTGGAGCGGGCGAGCCCTCGCTGGGGCTCGCCGGAGGGGAGCGCTCCGTTTCGCTGGCCCGCGGCAGCCAGCAGTCTGGAGCCGCGGTCTGCAGAGCGCCAGCTGGCGCGACGTCCGCAGCCTGGGATCCCTCGTGGGGGACCCGTAAGAAGAAGAAGCCACCACTGCCGGCCCGCGGCCTCCTACCGCGGGCCCGGCGGCGACTTACCATCAGGAGCGGGGTCCCTCGCCGGGGACCCCTGGAGGGGAGCTTCGACCGCCGGCCCTGCGGTCTGCGGTGCTTCTGGCTGCGGCGCGGCGGGGACTTTAAATCTTCGACCGCCGGCCTGTGGCCTACACCAACCTAAAGCCGCGGTCTCCAGTGGGGAAGAGCCGACTCTGGACTTACCTGGACTTTTACCTGTCTGCACATCTGGACGCCCGCAGCGACGGCTGCGGAGGGTTGAGGTCCCGACCACGGGGAAAAATGTAGGAGGACTGGCCAAATTGTGTGCCTTCCACCACAGTGATGAATGCGGTGGTGGATGTTCGTGTTAAAATGTTATTGTGTATTGTGTGTTCTTTATCATTGTACCGCTGTTGGCAAATTCATTTCACTTGCACTTTATGTGCAATGTGACGAATAAAACCGTATTGTATTGTATTGTGATTCAATCAAGTCAAGCTCAAGTACAATAGATGGAGCAAAGGAGAAGATGCCGAGTGCAGGATATTGTTCTCAGCATTGTAGCGCTTCATTTCCACAGATGGTGCATCAGTTTCATACTTTTTAAGTTAGAATGGGTTGCAACTTACAGCAATGGTGTTCCCATATGCCTGTTGCTCTTATCCTCCCTGGTGGCAGGTTTGGGCCATAGTCTAGATGAGTGCTTTTCTAAATCGTACAGCCACAACCGTGTAACAATAATAAACATAAACCTAAACCCGCACTGCCTCATGATGGAGAGAATAAATGTTTTAGATTTAGGTTTATTAGTGCCACGCGTATACAGTGAAATGCTTTGTTTTACATGCTATCCAATCCAATGGTGGGTATATGGAACGCGCTGCCAGAACAGCTACTTTGTCAACATTTAAAAGTCATTTGGACAGGTACATGGATAAGAAATGTTTAGAGGGATATGGGTCAAATGTGGGCAGGTGGGGCTAGTGTAGATGCTGCATAGGCAAATTGGTTGACATGGGGAAATTGGGCCAAAGGGCCTGTTTGTATGCTATATGACTAAATCAGATAATATCATGCATAAATATAGTAGGTAGAGCAAATGAGAAGATACAGAGTGCAGAATATATTTCTCAGCATTATCTCGCAACAGTTCCATAGACAAAATCCAATGTCCACAATTGGGTACAGGTGAATTGGACAATACCTTAGCTTATGGAAGGACTGTTCAGAAGCTTGATAGCAGACAGGAAAGTGCTGTTCCTGAGTCCGGTAGTGCGTGCTTTGCGGAGATGGATTGATTCTTGATTAGTGAGGATGTCAAGGGTTATGGGGAGAAGGCAGGAAAATGGAGATGAGGGGGAAAGATAGATCAGCCATGATTGAATGGCGGTGTAGACTTGATGGGCTGAATGGCCTAATTCAAAGAAATACAAGAACTGCAATGAGGTAGTTGGGAGAATGGGAATACACTGTAGCTCATGAGAGGATCATTCAGTAGTCTTATAATAGCAGTAAAGAAACTGTTCCTGAATCTGCTGATACGTGCTTTCTAGCTTTTGTGCATTCTGCTTGACGGAAGAGGGAATGGTGCGTGAGTAAATGGTCTTTGATTATGTTGTTCCTGAATCTGGTGGTTCGTTCTTTCAAGATTTTGTAACTAGTCCTTGATTATGTCAGCTACTTTCACAGGGCAACGTGAAGTGCAGATGGAGTTGGAGGAGTACAGGATGGTGCCCAAGCCATGCGACTATCTTGAGTGCTGGTCCCAGAAGCAGATCTGCACTCCGTCATTACAATTTCTCCACTCTTTTAAACCTCTACCGTAACATCAGATTCCCTTTATCCTGTACCTGTACACTGTGGACGACTTGATTGTTATGTAGAGTCTTTCTGCTAACTGGATAGCACGTAACAAAAAAAAAAAGCTTTTCACTATACCTTGGTACATGTGACAATAAACTAAACTAAACAGTTGTGATGGATTGGGTGGTTTGATTTTTCTTGGCTGTTTGTGAACAGGACATACCTGGGTTATTTTCCACATTGTTGGGTGGAAGCCAATGTTGTAACAGCCTGATGCGAGACCGAGCTGCCTCCGGAGTACGTCTTCAAAGCTTTAGCCATGTTGTTTTTTGGGTCCACAGCCGTTGCTATATCTGGTGCTCTCGCTATTAAGACACAGTGCTGGAGTAACTCAACGGGCCAGGCAGCATTTCTGGAGAACATGGATTGGTGACATTTTGGGTTGGGACTCTTTTGGTCAGTATCCTAGGCCTGTCGTGCTGTGAGGCAGTAGCTCTATCATCTGCAGCACTGTACCACATGTGACATATAAAACTAAGAAATGAGGTAACTTCAAGAAATGGAGGGAAATTGAAAACACTTTAAGGCAACACAAAGCAGGTCTTGGCAGGTAAAAACAAGAATCAACTTGTATGAAGCAAGGGGATTATGAATCATGCAAAATATGTTGAGCTTTAACTGTAGGATTTTTGATTGGCAGCAGTATAAATCATATTTATGGTGTTGTACAAATGGTTGCTTCTAAACATCCTGGTTTACCTTTTAAAATTCAAACACCTGAATATAACATCTGGAGCAAGTTCCATGGTGTTCTATTCAGTTTTTTTAAACTAAACATGCTATCAGAATTTGATAACTGGTAAAATACAGTGTATTTTAAAGATCATTGAACGATGCAGCATGGAAACAGTCCCTTTGGCCCACTGAGTCCATGCCGACTATCAAAAACCTGTTCACACTAGTTCTCATCCTCTCCCTACAAGCTGGAGGTAATTTACAGAGCCCAATTAACCTTTAGAACATGCAAGAAATGACAGATGAAATGGAGCTGTGCAAAGAAAAGAGTAGATTAGTTCACGGATCACATTCATATATCAAAGTGTTGGCAGAATTAATGTATATAAAAGAAAAGATGTACTTGAATTTTGGAATGTACCCCAGCATTTCCTACCTTTACCGGCACAGTGGTAGAGCTGCTGCCTCACAGCACCAGAGATCTGGGTTCAAACCTGACTACGTGTGCTATTCATGCAGAGTTTGTACGTTCACCCTGCGACTGTGTGGTTTTCTTCTGCGTGCTCCGGTTTCCTCCCATATCTCAAGGACATGCGGATTAGTAGGTTAATTGGCAGCAGTAAATTGCCAAGTAGTATGTAGGATGCTAAAGTGGGATCTAATGGCATGGTGGCCCAATAGTAGAGATGTTGCCTTACAGCGCCAGAGACCCCGGTTCGACCCTGACTACGGGTGCTGTCTGTACAGAGTATGTACGTTCTCCCAGTGACCGCATGGGTTTTTCCCGAGTGCTCCGGTTTCCTCCCACACTACAAAGACGTACAGGTTTGTAGGTTAATTGGCTTCGGTAAAGATTGTAAATTGTCCTTAGTGTAGGATAGTGCTTGTGTACGGGGATCGCTGGTCAGAGCGGACTTGGTGGGCTGAAGGGCCTGCTTCCGTGCTGTTTCTCTAAACTAGACTAGTGTAAGCGTGATCAATGGTCGGTGATGACTCGGTGGGTTGAAGGGTCACTTTATATATATATCTCTAAAAACGAAACTTAAAAAAACTAAACGTGCATGCAGGAAAAAATGTACTTGAATTTTGGATAATATCCTAGCATTTCCTGCCATTGTTTTCCTCGTTTCCCCCCTTTGGGAAACATGGCTCTGTTTGATTTAAGCAACAATTTGTTTTGCATCAGCATGAGTACACATGAAAAGAGTAAGCAAATTATGCACAGCTGGTAACATAACCCCTACGAGTCTTTCACCATAAAATAGAGAGCAATTACTATAACAGCTAACAACTTGTATTTGTATATTGCTTTTAATGCAATAAAACATTTCTGGCACTTCAGAAGTATTATCAAGAATTTAACACACAGCCTCAAGAAGGGTTAATAAAGTAAAAATAAGTGATAGATTTTAAGAAGCTCTTAAAATAGCAGAGAGCAAGGTGGATGCGCATGAGGTGGGAATTGGAGTGTGGAGGAAGGAACTGCAAATGCTGGTTTACAACGAAGGTTGTCACAAAATGCTGGAGTAACTTGGCGGGACAGGCGGCATCTCTGATGAAAAGGAATAGGTGACGATTCATATCAAAACCCTTCTTCCCACGTTCGACATGAAACGTAACCTATTCCTTGTCTCCAGAGATGTTGCCTGACCCGCTGAGTTACTCCAGCATTTTGTACCAATCTTCTGTGGGAATTTGATTTATGGCCACAGGCAGTTGGAAACATGCTCTGTAGTGGTAGGATAAACATGCAAAAGAAACACAGATCTTGGTGGGTTGTGGGGCTGCAAGATAGGATGGGATGGGTAGGGCGATGGGTGGGGGGGGGGGGTGTTTAAAAGTGATCAAAACTTTTAAAATTAATTAGTTGTTGGACCCATAATCAGTGCGCACATGGGTAATGGGTAATGGGTAAGTGGGACTTGGCGAGAATTAGGATGTGGATAACAGAACACGAATAAGCCTGATGATAGACGGAGAATGCTGGAGTAACTCAGCGGGTCCGGCAACATCTCTGGAGAAAAAGAATAGATGACGTTTAAGGTTGGAACCTTTCAGAAGGAGAATCCCGACCCAAAACATCACCCATTCTTTTTCTCCAGAAATGCTGCCTGACTCGCTGAGTTACTTGAGCATTTTGTGACTATCTTCGATATAAACCAACATCTGCAGTTCCTTTCTACGCACGAATAAGTCTGAACTTTTGTTGGATGGAAGGTGGGTGGGGTTGGAGAGGAGAGTGGGTGCTCCAGTTTCCTCCTACATTCCAAAGATATGCAGGTTTGTTGGTTAATTGGCTGCTGTAAATTATCCCTAGTGTGTAGGATAGAACTAGTGTATGGGTGATCGTTGGTCGGTGCAGACTCGGTGGGACATAGGGCCTATTTCCACGCTGTATCTCTAAACTAAAGGAAACTAATTCCTGAAAGACTTCAAAAACTTTGAGAAAATAGTTAACACTTAATTAGTTTGTTTGTTCATGGTCAAAATCTTTCTACAGCTTTGAGTTTGGAAGGGTGCTGTAAATAAGTAATTACTTGCAACATATTGTTCTTGTGGACTAAGTAGCTCTGAATATTTATTACAGTAAAGTCCTGTGCAATAATGAGATGCAATTCACAAGAAAGTCCATGCATTAGCACATTAATGGAGCAGCTTGAGTCTGCCATCCAGTGGAAAACTAAAGGTTATACCTGCACTGAACCATGAACTTCAGATACTATGTGAAAAAGTTCTAGGAGCAGAATTAGGCCATTCAGTCCAAGTCTACTCTGCCATTCAACCATGGCTGATCTATCTTTCCCTCCCAACCCCATTCTCTTGTCTTCTCCTCATAACGCCTGACATCCTTACTAATCAAGAATCTGTCATCTGTCAATGCCTTAAAAATATGCATTACTTGCCCACCACAGCCTTCAGTAGCTATGAATTCCACAGCTGTCTGTAGCAAAGAATTCCACAGATTCACCACTCTGATGAAATAAATTCCTCCTTATCTCATTTCTACAGGTACATCCTTTTATTCTGAGGTTATGGCCTCTGGTCCTAGACTCTCCCACTAGTGGAAACATCGTCTCCACATTCACTCTATTCTGGCCTTTCACTATTTGGTAAGTTTCAATGAGGTCCCCATCTCAGCTTTTTAAACTCCAGCGAGTCCAGGCCCAGAGCCGTGAAATGCTCATCATATGTTATATTAGCAGAGGTTTACACATTCCATTTTAACTGTTGCTGTTTCACGCGAGAAAAGTGTGTTCATATTTTGATTTTTCAGCTGCATCATTGTTTACAGACATTCAAAACAAATCATTAATTATTTTTTCTTTTCTTTTACCAGGGCATCAATGCCTCTGCTTTGGAGAAAGAGATTGGGCCAGAACAGTTTCCAATTAACGAGCATTATTTTGGTTTAGTCAATGTAAGTATTTGATATTTTTAAATAGCACAAACAAATTCAATAGATTATTGTATCTGGCATTCGGGCAGCATGGTGGCGCAGCAATAGAGTTGCTGCCTTATAACGCCAGAGACCCAGGCTCGATCCTGACTATGGGTACTGTCTGTATGGAGTTTGTGCATTCTCCCTGTGACCGTGTGGGTTTTCTCCCGGTGCTCTGGTTTCCTCCCACACTCCAAAGATGTACAGGTTTGTAGGTTAATTGGTTTCGATAAAAAGTGTAAATTGTCCCCAGTGTGTGAGGATCGCTGGTCGGCATGGACTCGGTGGGCTAAAGAGCCTGTTTCCGCGATGTATCTAAACTAAATTTTATAAATGGCTGAATAGCAGTCTTAAAAATCTTAGCTTGCATCTTATGACTCTTCAAACTAACAGTTATAGCCAAGGGTTTAAGAGTCAACATTTTTGGCAGAAAGAATACAGAGAAACGTGTAACTTTATTAAAAAGTTATATATGCCTTTTAAATTACAAGCAACAAGGAATAGAATGCTAAAAGCTGTGATATCTGCATTTTCAACCGCACACCGAGTGTGCACCTCAGTCGTTGAGATTAAAAATCAAGTACTACTTGAAATAAGAGTAGGCCTCTGAACCGAGTTTCCATTGGGTCAAAAACAGAGTACAAAATGAGGATATCTCCTAATAGTTCTCAGTCTCAACACCATGATTCCTATTGAAAACAGTCATGCTATGCCATGCTGTTCTTGAGTGTGTTTCTTCATTCTCCCAAGTGTTTGGATAAGTGTCTTACTTTCCATGAGAACAACATGACAAGGTATTGACAAAATTGGCATAACAATAGAACCTGTTATGACCTTTTTTAATAGTCAACACTGTGCTCCCTTCATTGATCTCTCAAGCTAAATTGCAAAATGTTATTACTGAGGGATCGACCAGTGAGGCTTTATGATTGGAGATGATAAATCAGAAAGGGGTAATCACTTTGTTGGCATTCTGCCACTGGCCCTCAAATAGTCAACGGCAATTATGGAAACATATGTAGTTCATAAATTATAGGAGCAGAATTAGGCCATTTGGCCCATCAAGTCTACACCACTGTTCAATAATGGCTGACCTATCTTTCCTTCAAACCCCATTCTCCTGCCTACCACCGCCCCTCCGCATAACCACTGATAGATACCCTTACTAATGAAAAATCTGTCAATCTCGCCTTAAAAATGGCCTTCACAACTGCCTGTGGCAATGAATCCCACAGATTCACCACCTTCGAAAGAAATTCCTCCTCATTGCCTTTCTAAAAGTACGTCCTTTTATTCTGAGGCTATGGCCTCTGATCCTAGACTCTCCCACGAGTGGAAATATCCTCTCTGCATTTACTCTATCCAGGTCTTTCATTATTCGTAGGGAGATTGCAGAGAGTTGCAAGATTGTTTTTTGGACTGGAGGCTCGTGACTAGTGGTGTGCTTTAGTGTTCAGTGCTGGGCCCATTGTTCTTTGTCAGCTACATTAACAATTTGGATGAGAGTGTACAAGGCAGCGTTAGTATGCGTGCAGACCACACAAAAATTGGGGATATCGTAGTCTGCAGGAGGATAGCAAGAATTAGAGTATCACACAGGTTGGAATCAGGCCTTCAGCCCAACTTGCCCACATTGGTCAACTTGTCCCATCTACACTAATCCCACCTCCCTGCGTTTGGCCCATATCCCTCAAACCTGTCCTATCCGTGTACCTGTCTAAACATTTCTGAAACGTTGCAATATGTTATGTGGAAAATTGAAAAGCTGGGTAAGTGGGGTGAAGGATGGTAAACGGAGTGTGGATTTAGTTCATTGGAGCCCAAGTTTACCTGATGCTGTATCTCACAACTGTGGTTTTATTTTTTGTATGTGCTAACAATTTTCAGCCATTTAATAAAGGCACTTTTACTGAATCAGGCAGAATATTCATCGAAAGAGTCAGTCTCTTTGCAATTGAAATTCTTTACCATCTGGCCACGTTACCTCCTACATATTCCGACACATGAAACAGCTTGTGTTCCATTCACATTGGGTTGATCCAAGTTTATACAGGATGAGGAAGCAAGGCTCCGAGCGTAAGTTCATAAGGTATAGGAGCAGAATTGGGCCTTTTGGCCCATGAAGTCCGCTCCGCCTTTCAATTGTGGCTGATCTCTTTCCCTCTCAACCCCTCTCCTGCCTTCTCCCCATAACCCCTGACATTATTGTAGTCTGATATCATTGTATCTGCTATTTGTGGGTCTCTTTCTACTAATTTTATGCATTTCATTTAAGGTTGACATTTAAACAAAACTCCACAAGAAATTTAGATTCAAATAACAGCATAGAAATTGACCTAAATTGCAGCCTGATTTCAGTGCACTGTCCAAGAAAATTTGACTTGATATTTTAGAATAACGAATTGAAAAAGGTTTTAATTTTGCATGCATTATCTTTGTTTACTTTGAATTAAAATACAACCTTTTTGACTCTTCCCTGGATTGGGAATAACTAATTAGTGGCGCATAGGTAGAGTTGCTGCTTTCCAGCGCCAGAGACCCGCGTTTGATCCTGAATACTGGTGATGTCCGTATGGAGTTTGTGCTTTCTTCTTGTGACCACGTGGATTTACTCTGAGTGATCCAGTTTCTTCCCACATTCCAAAGACGTACAAGTTTGTCAGTTAATTGGCTTCGGTAAATTGTAAATTGTCCCTAGTGCTAGTGTACAGGGTGATTGCTGGTCCTGTGTACTCGATGGACCAAAGGGCCTGTTTTCACGGTGTATATGTCTAAAGTAAAGTCTTAAATTAAGGGATAATATTTCTTTTGACAATAGATATCTGTTATGATTCCAGAATAGCTGGAAAATAATGATCATTTTCTTGTGCATCGTTGCAAAGTTTTATTTTAATGAACTGCTTTTTGACTTAACTTGTTGTGTCCTCTCTTGGTTTCAGTTTGGGAATACTTGCTACTGTAATTCAGTTCTTCAGGCACTTTACTTTTGTCGTCCATTCCGAGAGAAAGTCCTAGCATACAAGAATCAGCCAAGGAGAAAGGAAAATCTACTCACGTGCTTGGCAGATCTCTTCCACAACATAGCCACGCAAAAAAAGAAAGTGGGCGTGATACCTCCCAAGAAGTTTATAACAAGACTACGAAAAGAAAATGGTACGATTTTTTTCTTTAAAAAAGGGAATTAAATCTGTTTAAATTGGTGTCCTATTATCAGAAATTCTGTCAATTTAATAATTTATGAATAATTCTCATAATAAGGCTATTGTCAAAATAAGTGGAGATGGTGGATTGTTGGACGGGTCACTGGAGTAAAGAAACAATTTATTTGGTTTAGTTTAGTTTAGAGATACATTGTGGAAACAGGCCCTTTGGCCCACCGTGTCCACGCCGACCAAGTACACTAGTTCTATCCTAAAGTAAAGTAAAGTAAGTTTATTTATATAGCACTTTTCAGTCGATTTCAATCAAAAGCCAAAGTGCTTTACAGGGAAGACTATCCATACAAATAATAAAAAGAGGTAGAGTCCCTACACTCTAGGGACAATTTACAGAAGCCGATGAACCTATAAACCCACATGTCTTTGCAATGTGGGTGGAAACCGGAACATTAAGAGAAAACCCACGTGGTAATAGGGAGAACGTGCAAACTCCATGCAGACAGCATCTGTAGTCAGGATCGAACCCGGGTCTCTGGTGCCCTAAGGCAGCAATGCTACTACTGTGCTGCCGACTTGATTAGTCTGACTTTTTATGCGTTGCAGTAGCATCTTGGATTGATTTTAATATTTGTATGGCACAGTAATTACAAAATAAATCATAAGTTATCTGAATAACCTGAAGTCTCAATACACTAAAACTCCTGTAACTCAGTTATTGATTGTTTGGAAATCATATGGTTTGGCATCTGGTCCCTTGACAATTTAGACAGCAGGAACTGCAGATGCTGGAATCTTGTGTAGAGCATAAAATGCTGGAGGGCCTCAGTTGGTGAGGCAGCATCTCAGGAGGACATGGTTAGGTGATGTTTTGGGGTTGGGACCCTTCTTCTGATCTTAGGTTACACAACAGGTCAGGCAGTATCCCTGGAGAACATAGATAGGTGATGTTTCGGGCCGGGACCCTTGAGATGCTTCAGACCCGCTGAGTTACCAACAGTTTGAAGAAGGGTCCCGACCAAAACCTCACCTATCCATGTTCTTCAGAGGTTCTGCCTGACTTACTGAGTTACTCCAGCATTTTGTGGCTCTTATGTGCAACATATGCTGATTTTCCTAGTCAAACAGCCGTCATTTTTTTACCACTCAACTTTTTTTGTTTCAGAACTTTTTGATAATTACATGCAACAAGACGCTCACGAGTTCCTAAACTACCTGTTAAACACTATTGCCGATATCCTGCAGGAAGAGAAAAAACAGGAAAAACAAAACGGACAGCTACATAATGGTTGTATCAATGACGACAATGGCAATGACATACCGGAACCAACTTGGGTACATGAGATGTTTCAAGGAACATTAACTAATGAAACCAGATGTCTTAACTGTGAAACTGTAAGTTCAATGTGATGTGAACATATTTGCAATTCCTTTGTTGGTTATGGGTGGCATGAATTGCACAGGATGTCATTTCCTACGGTAAACCCATTGTCCCTGCACTTCTCTCACATTCTTTTTCTTTCTTATTAAATTTTCTTTTATCATGTGTGTTTGAGTAATGATTTGGTTCTGTTTTTGCTTTAAAACAGAATTCCACACCTATTCATTAAACTATTTACTGAAGGCTGGGAAAGAAATTATGTTATATTTAAATAATTTCAAATTATTGCATTACTGCCTTGTGCTATTAGTAATTAAACTGTCCCTACTTCACAGGTAAGTAGCAAAGATGAAGACTTTTTAGACCTTTCTGTTGATGTGGAGCAGAACACTTCAATTACACATTGCTTGAGGTATGCCGAGTAAAATGTTTTAACAGCTTTGCAGTTAATTTTTTAGTGAAAAGAATACAGAATATAATTCTTACTAATCTTACATGTGAATCGATTAGATCTGAGCTTTAAAGCTTTTTCAAATATAGTCAGTTTTCATCTTTTTAAAATTGAATTTATTCCTAAATATTCAAGATAATTACAAGGCTTGTGTTTTTTTTTATGCACAGAGGGTTTAGTAATACAGAGACGCTGTGTAGCGAATACAAATACTACTGTGAAGTGTGCTGCAGTAAACAGGAAGCTCAGAAAAGGTATGACTGTAATGCACCAATGAAGCAGTAAAATGGCAGTGTGTTAAATTGTAATTGTAAATTGTACCTTGGACTGAGGACTGCAGCATTTTTGCATCAGGATGGTTTTATAGTTAAGTGTCTGGCATTTTTCTGATGATCAGGGTGGCTCGGTGGCAGAGCGGTAGTTGCTGCGTTACAACGCCAGAAACCCGGGTTCAATCTGACTACGGGTGCTGTCTGTACGGAGTTTATACATTCTCACCTTGACCGCCTGAATTCTCCCACACTCCAAAGATATGCGAGTTTGTAGGCTAATTGGCTTGGTATAACGGTAAATTGTCCATAGTGTGTAGGATTGTGTTAGTGTACGGGGATCGCTGGTCGGCACAGACTCGGTGGGCTGAAGGACCTGTCTAGCTATCTCTAAACTAAACTAAAGATACCTTGGGGATTCTGTATATTCTTTCAGATTTGCTTGAAATTATTCACTGTTGTACAGCAGTGAAATTCATTGTGTAAATGATGGAAAGCTACTACGGGACGTACTTTAAAGGGAGACAAGGAGGAATTTCTTTAGTCAGAGGGTGGTGAACCTGTGGAATTTATTGCCACAGACAGCTGTGGAGGCCAAGTCATTGGGTATTTTTAAGGCAGAGATTGACAGATTCTTGATTAGTACGGGTGTCAAGGGTTATGGGGAGAAGGCAGGAGAATGGGGTTGTGAGGGCAAGATATCAGTCATGATTGAATGGTGGAGTAGACTCTGGGCCAAATGGCCTAATTCTGCCTCTACGACATGAAATTTAACAGAACCTTTGGAGTAGAGTGGGTCTAAAAGGATATAAATGGGGTCCATATAATTATGGAAACATAATTTATTTTTGGATCAGGGATTGCTACATTTACAAATAGATGATTAATATGAGTCTGCTTTCTACTTCTGGTGACAGAGTTATCTGTATTACTAAAAGTCTGATCTTGACCACTTCCTGTTCTGAATATTGATTTTAGAAAAAACGCTGCCACCTACGGCTGTGATTTTTGGCCATCTTACTCAGAGTCCCCCTCCGCTGCGCAGGACAAGAGAATTTTTCCCATCGATGAAAAATAAAAGAGTTATTAGTGTTTAAAAAATGTTGAGATTCTCTCTCCTGAAGGCCACGCCCCTTCCGGAGGGACTATAAAACCCTGAAGGGTTGAGTGCCTCAGTCAGTCTCTGCAAGATGGGGGAGCGAGAGGGTCATGTCTCTCGGTCTGAGCTGTGAATAACACTGAACACATGTCTACTAAACTGTGAGTGGTTTTACTGACCTGTCAGTGCCCTTAATGTGGTTTGAAAATATGGTTTGGAAATGCTAAAGCTGTGTTGCCTCTGGTTTGGAAATGCTAAAGCTGTGTTGCCTTTGGTTTGGAAATGCTAAAGCTGTGTTGCCTTTGGTTTGGAAATGCTAAATCTGTGTTGCCTTTGGTTTGGAAATGCTAAAGCTGTGTTGTCTTTGGTTTGGAAATGCTAAAGCTGTGTTGCCTTTGGTTTGGAAATGCTAAAGCCGTGTTGCCTTTGGTTTGGAAATGCTAAAGCTGTGTTGCCTAACATGGCGGCGCTATAATGGCGCAGCCCCGGCAGTTCGTCTGTCCTTTTTAAAAAATGTTTGTCCCGATTGCTGTGGCTTTTATATTGGTTTTTATATTGTTTTTAGCTGTGTATATGCGGGGGGTGGGGGAAACTTTTAAATCTCTTCCCTGCACGGGAGACCCAACCTTTTCCCTGTCGGGTCTCCGTTGTCGTTGGGGCCAAGCACCGTGGAGCGGCCTCCAGCCGGAATGACCTGGGGCTCCAGTCGTGGAGCCTGCGGACTTACCATCGTGGGGCTGGCCTGCCTCCGAGCGTGGAGATCTGTGGTGGCGCACGGCAGCGACCAGACTTCGGGGCTTCGGAGGCTCCAGCTGCAGGCCTGTGGACGGTTACATCGGGAGCTTGCGGGTCCCTGGTGGGAGACCGCTTTTCGGAGCTCCCGTGGCGGCAGCTTCTCCCGCCCGAGCTGCGGGGTTGAAAACAACCCGGAGCGAGGCCTGACATCGCCCGGCGCGGCTTTAACGGGCCCAGGACTTGCCATCGCCCGCCAGGGGCTCCAACGTCAAGACCCGGAGTGGGGCCTGATATCGCCCGGCGCGGCTTTAACGGCCGCGGGACTTGCCATCGCCCGCCGGGGGCTCCAACATTAAGACCCGGAGCAGGGCCTTACATCGCCGGCGCGGCCTTAGAGGCCGCTGGACTTACCATCGCCCGCCGGGGGCTTTAACATCGGGAGAGGATGGAGAGCAGGGGAGAGACAAGACTTTGCCTTCCATCACAGTGAGGAGGAGACTCACTGTGATGGATGACTGTGTACCTTGTATAATTGTTTCTTTTTGCTGCCAAAGGGACTAAAGATGGAAATTAGCTATTGGCTATAATCTTGCATATTTACATGTAAATGTTTATCAATATGCATTGTCCCTGTTTAAATTAAAAAAATCAAAACAAAATTCAAATTAAAGTTGCCTTGCCTAATTAAAGTTGCCTTGCCTAATTAAAGTTGCCTTGCCTTCTATATAATTAAAAGTCTAATCTTGACCACTTCCTGTTTGCGTTTTATATTGATTTTAGAAATAACGCGACCACGTACGGCTGTGATTTTTGGCCATCTTACTCAGAGTCCCCCTCCGCCGAGATGACGAGGATTTTTCCCATCGATGAAAAATAAAAGTTATTAATGTTTAAAAAATGTTGAGATTCTCTCTCTCCTGTCAATCACGCCATGAAGGCCACGCCCCTTCTGGTGGGAGGGGGGGGAGGGATTATAAAACCCAGAAGTGTGGGCGTGGCTCAGTCTCTGCAAGATGGAGGAGGGAGAGGTCACGACTCGCTGTCTTTAGTGGCCTTGCACCCTGCTATGAAACTGCACTTGAATTTGGTGGCTTTGCACCCTGCTTGAAGTGGTAAGAAACCGCACTTGAATTTGGTGGCCTTGCATGCTGCTTGAAATGGAATTTCAAGGAATAGCCGTGAGTCAACTGCCAGCCCACCTCAGGAAACCAGTCCCTTCAGCCCACAACACCCATACTAGCGCTCCAGAAAGCCCCCCCCCCCCCCCCCCACTGGCCACCAATATTGGAATTGGTGGAGAGGTGGAATATTGCATTGGGGAACCAGCCCTCCCATGTGATGCTGGGACTCAACGGGTCCCACTTAGTCTAGTGTTTCTATATGTCTTATTCATGATTCTACTTGACCAGGGCTTCAGAAAAATGTATTCTCTTATGTAAAGCACAAAGTGCTGGAGGAACTCGGCGAGTCAGGCAGCATCTGTGGAGGAAATAGATAGGTATTGTTTAAGGTTGGGACATCTATAGAAGATGTCTTGATCAGAATCATAGCAGTCCATTCCCTCAACAGATGCAGCACTTTGTGTTTTGCTCAAGATTCCAGCACCTGCAGTTCCTTGTACCTCTGTTTTTCGTATTGTTTCCTGATTTATTTTTAAAAAGCCCTTATTTCACTATCTCTCGGATTCTTAAAGGATTCTCAACAGTGGAACAATACAGAATGCTCATTTGACTGATTGCAGTTTCTATGAGGAAGTGATGAGTTGCAAGCAAGAGGTCTTAGCACTTCATTGGATGTCATTTTTTATTTACTTTGTCATCACCAGATTGGTGATGTGGAACAGAATACATTGCAAACTGTAATAAGCAAAGCTAGTGTAGTAAATATTCATTGCTTGCTGCACAATTTACAACAATAGGTCTGGAAAATCTTGTCAGGAGTTAGAACATAGAACAGTGCAGCACAAGAACAAGCCCTTCGGCCCACAATGTCTGTACCGAACATGATGACAACCATCACTTATCTACCTGCATATAACCCATATCCCTTCATTCCATGCATATCCATGTGTCTATCCATAAGTCTTTTAAATGCCACTAACATATCTGCTTCAACTGCCATCCCTAGCAGCGAGTCACGCAACACCCTCTGCAAAAAAATAATTTTTTCCCCCCCCTATCTCCTTTAAACTTTGCTCTTCTCGCCTTAAAGCTCAGGTTTTCAATATAGGTCTAAAAAGCTTTGAACTTTCTTTAATCCTACTTGCCAAAGCCATTTTGTGGCCCCTTTTGGCCCTTCTAATTACCCGCTTGAGTTAGTGATTCATCCAATTCCAATCTCAGTTAATTTTAAGCAGAGTCAGGGCGTCAACTTTAAAACACCGTTGAACAAATTAGTCTTGTAAGTTATAAAATTGCTAAATTTGCAATATGTTTTTAATTCAAATGATTGCTATTATACACATTTAATTTGTACCAATTGTGGTAATTGCATTGCTTCAAATTATTTAAGAATCTATGAGGGAAAAATGACTAATAAGGACAACCTGTGTTGATTGTACAGTACATATATGGAATATGCTGCCAGAGGAAGTGGTTGAGGTAGGCTCAATAATCTAAATGACATTTAGACAGGTACTTAGATAGGAAAGGTGCAGTTGTGCAGCGATAAGAGTTGCTGCCTTACAGGGTCAGAGACCCAGGTTGAATCCTGACTACCGGTGCCGTCTGTACGGAGTTTGTGCATTCTCCGTGTGACCATGTGGGTTTTCTCCGGGTGTTCCGATTTCCTCCCGCACTCTAAAGATGTACAGGTTTGTCAGTTAATTGGCTTCTAATGTGTAGGATAGTGCTAGTGTACGGGGTGATCACTAGCACTATTGGGCGAAAGGGCCTGTTCCCACATTGTATCTCTAAAGTAAAGTCTAAAGAAAGGTTCAGAGGGTATGCATCAAATGCAGGCCCATGGGACCAGTTTAGATGGGCATCTTGGTCACCATGGATGAGTTGGGCCCAAAGGGTCGGTTTCCAGACTCTATGACCTTTCAGGTTCCTGGTTGTGTCAGAATGCCCTGGGGCAGACTGTTATCTTAGTTTACCTTTTATTACTGGAGGACATGGGCAGATGACGCCTTGGGACAGGACCCTCCTTCAAACTGATTGTGGGAAGGGGGTGTTGGGAGAGGAAGAAGGGTCCAGACATGAAATGTCACCCATCCATGTTCTCCAGAGATGCTGCCTGACTCGCTGAGTTTCTCCAACACTTTGTGTCTTTAGTCATTTGATGAAATTAATGAAAAATGAAACATAAAACAACAGGTATACGAGGATGTTGCTGGGACTCGAGGGACTGTGCTATGGGGAAAGGCTGATCAGGCTCGGACTTCCTTGGAGGATAGGAAACTGGGGTGATCTCAAAGAGGTGTATAAAATCGTGTTGGGATTAGATAGTCTGATGAAGGGTCCTAATGTGTGTTGTCTGTTGTGCTAGTTTTTGTGCTCAGATAGTTGAGGCAGGTTTCCTAACGTACAATTCTAACATAACGTTCCCATGTCTATGCTCTGTACCCTAACTGATGAAGGCCGATGTACCAAAGCCTTTTTAGCCATCCTATATACCTGTAACGGCTAGTTCTGATAAGGATAGAAAGTAAGAGTAAGTTACCCGATAGAGGAATGCTGTTAGTTTACGTTAAAATGTAACTTGTGTATTTTGTTTTATGAGCATTTGCTAATTGTCTTTCTTTTGCCATTGCAGGATGAAAGTAAAAAAGCTACCTATGATTTTAGCTCTTCATCTGAAAAGGTTCAAATATATGGATCAGCTGCATCGATACACAAAACTATCTTACAGAGTCGTCTTTCCTTTAGAACTTCGATTGTTCAACACGTCAGGAGATGCTACCAACCCGGACAGAATGTATGACCTTGTCGCAGTAGTGGTGCACTGTGGAAGGTAAGAGCACAGCATATCATCTAACAGCCCCCTGTCCAGTCCAAACCGTAAATCCACATCTTTCTGTACATCCTCTTGGGCACATCTGTCTAGATCCAGACCATCATGCATACCAACCTCCCTTCCATTGACACCATCTACACCTCGCGCTGCCTCTGCAAGGCCATCAGCATAATCAAGGACCAGTCTCAGTCAAGGACCTTTACTGTACTTTATCTTGTACTAAACATTATTTCCTTTATCCTGTATTTTTACACAGTGGACGGTTTAATTGTTATAGTCTTTCCACTGACTGGATAGCATGCAACAAAGCTTTTCACTGTACCTCTGTACATGTGGCACTACACCACTCCTTACCTCTCAAAGGATCTCCATCTCTCACCTCCTTTGCAAGTCCTGGTGCATGTTGTGGCATTAAATTGTGGACAATTTTCTTTATGTATCACTATTGTCATATTTCTGCTCTGTCAGAGGATTGATTGAAAGATACAGAGGTGGCACAGTGGCGCAGCAGTAGAGCTGCTGCCTTACAGCACCAAGGACCCAGATGCGATCCTGACTACGGATGCTGTCTGTACAGAGTTTGTATGTTCTCCCTGTGACCGCGTGGGTTTTCTCCAGGTGCTCGGGTTTCGTCTCACATTCCAAAGACATGCAGGTTTGTAGGTTAATTGGCTTCTGTAAATTACCCCTAGTACGTAAGATGCAAATCTGGGATAACATAGAACTAGTGTACGGGGTGATCGTTGGTCAATAGACAATAGGTGCAGGAACAGGCCATTTGGCCCTTCGAGCC
>JAXLNO010005168.1:0-29231 GCA_038087875.1 Malacoraja senta | reverse complement strand
GAGTGGTAGCTGTGTGGAATGAGCTTCCAGTGGAAGTGGTGGAGGCAGGTTCGATGTTATCCTTTAAAAATAGATTGGATGGGTATATGACGGGAAAGGAATGGAGGGTTATGGTCTGAGTGCAGGTAGATGGGACTAGGGGAAGTATTTATTTTTAATTTAAAAAAAAAAAAAATTTAATGTTCGGCACGGTCTTGAAGGCCGAGATGGCCTGTTTCCGTGCTGTTATGGTTATATGTTATATGGTCTCTCCCTCTATCCATGTATCTCTGTCTTTCTCTCTCTCTTCTCTCTATTATCTCACTCAGTCTCTCCAGCTCCACCTTTGCCAGGCAACCACAGATGACCTTTCACCCCCAGACGGTTCACGACCTCCTGCCTTTAACCACACATCCAGCGCCAGACAAAAACAAACGTCTCTCCACGTCGACTTAAAGACAGATTAGATGTTCCCTTTGGAAGGATTTCATCTTCTTTTAAAATTATTTTAAGTTGTTTCACTGCCCACAACAAAAATGGCGGAGTGAAGCGGCGATAATGGGAACGAATGGCAGAGCTGCCCTTAACAAAGATGGCCGCCCTCCCCCTGGGGTTCCGGGACATTAGGGCCCTAACAAAGATGGCCGCCTTCATCAACGTTGCCGACTTTGAAGCAGTTCTCCTCCAACTGCGAAATCTCCATCAGTTCAGTGACATTCGTGCCTGTACCAAAGATGGCCGCCCTCCGTGAGGCGTGCCCGCAATAAAGATGGCCGCCCCGCCGTTTCCGGTGTGGGCATTGGGGGAGAGGAGGAGCAGCGATGGCGGTTTTCCCCGGAGCGCTGAGCGAGGAGGAGGAGGCGCTGCACAGAAAGTACAGCAAGATGAGAAGAAGGTGGGGTGGAGAGGGTGGGGAGAGACACGGGGAGACAGGGGAGGAGGGTGCGGGAGAGGGTGGAGAGAGAGAGAGAGAGAGTACAGCAGCTGAGTGTAGATCGGTGTCACTCATGTTATGAGTCACGCTTTGGTAGTTACGCCACTCGCTGTTTACATGAGTCCTGCTGGTCTGTTCCCGTCTAGTATTAGAGACACGAGCAAGCGGAAGTCATATTTACTGTATTGTTAATAACGTTTCTGCACCTTTATTATCGTATAAGGCTTCAGTTATTATACAGTCAATGAACACTGAGGAAGAAGGTGGAGGGAGAGGGAGGAGAGGGGAGATGGAGAGGGTGGAGAGAAAAGGGAGGAGAGAGGGGGAGAGGGTGGGGAGGGAGGAGAGAGGGTGGGGGAGAGAGTCGAGGAGATAGGGGAGGGGAGATGGTGAGAGAGGAGATGTGGGGGGGGGGTTCATTTCACTGCACAGAGAGAGAGAGAGTCAGAGAGAGAGAGGAGAGAGAGAGAGAGAGAAAGTACAGCTCGCTGAGGAAACGTGCGGGAGGGGAGAGAGGAGGGTGGGGGTGTAGTGAAGGGGGCGAGGAGATAGATGGGGGATTGGAAGGAGAGGTATTGGGGGGGGTGAAGGGGAGGAGAGGCCAGTGATGGAAGAAGAGGGGGGGTGGTGATGGAGCGGAGGGAGGATAGTGGGAGAGGGTGAGGGAGGTGGATGGAGGGAGAGGCGATGGAGAAAAGGGAGAGGCAGGTGGATGGAGGGGAGGAGGGAGGTGATGGGGACAAAGAGGGGGAAGGAGTTGGGGGGGGAGTTGGGGGCGAGGGTGAAGTCTGTGGGTAAATGTCCGTGACATTTGAGGGGGGTGAGAGAGGGAGGGGTTGAGAGAGGGTCGTTGTGGCTCCCGGTACCTGCCAGGAATGTTCCGTTTGCAGAAGAAAGTGCTGCTGGCCTTGAAGAAGCAGAGTTCAGGAGCTCAGAGCAGCCAGGGATGGCATCAAACGCTGTAGGTGAACTTGCAGTGACCTCCTCCTCGCTGAATTACTCTCAAAACCTCTCGCTCAGTCCGTCTACCAGCGCAGGCTCGGCGAACGATTCGCCAACACCTCCGCTCAGTCCGCCTTAACCTACCTGATTTCCCGGTGGCTCAGCACTTCACTCCTCCTCCCATTCCCAATCCTGACCTTTCTGTCCTGGGCCTCCTCCATTGTCAGAGTGAGGCCCAGCGCACATTGGAGGAACAGCGCCTCATATTTAGCTTGGGGAGTTTCACCCCGGCGGTAATGAACATTGACTTCTCTAACTTCAGATAGCCCTTGCGTTCCCTCTCTCTCCATCCCCTCCCCTTCCCAGTTCACCCACTAGTCTTACTGTCTCTGACTACATTCTATCTCTGTCCCGCCCCCTCCACTGCCATCAGTCTAAGAAGGGTCTTGACCCGAAACGACACCTATTCCTTCTCTCCAGAGATGCCGCCTGTCCCGCTGAGTTACTGCAGCACTCTGTAAAACGTCATCTATCCATGTTCTCCACAGATGCTGCCTGTCATAGAGTGATACAGCGTAGAAACAGGCCCTTCTGCCAACTCGCCCACACCGGCCAACAATGTCCAGCTACCCTAGTCCCAATTGCCCGCGCTTGCTCCCTCCAAACCTCTCCGATCCATGTACCTGTCCAACTGTTTCTTAAACGATGGGATAGTCCCAGCCTCAACTACCTCCTCTGGCAGCTCGTTCCATACAACACTGTGTGAAAACGTTACCCCTCGGATTCCTATTAAATCTTTTCTACTCACTTTGAACCTATGTCCTCTGGTCGTCGATTCCCTACTCTGTGATTCTACCCGATCTATTCCTCTCATGATTTTGTACACCTCTATAAGATCACCCCTCATCCTCCTGCGCTCCATGGAATAGAGACCCAGCCTACTCACCCTCTCCCTATAGCTCACACCCTCTAGTCCTGGCAACATCTCTGAACCCTTTCCAGCATGACAATAGACAATAGGTGCCGGAGTAGGCCATTCAGCCCTTCGAGCCAGCACCGCCAATCAATGTGATCAAGGATGATCATCCCCAATCAGTACCCCGTTCCTGCCTTCTCCCCATCTGCTATCTTTAACAGCCCTATCTAGCTCTCCCTTGAAAGTATCCAGAGAATGAGCCTCCACTGCCTTCTGAGGCAGAGAATTCCACAGACTCACAACTCTCTGTGTGAAAAAGTGTTTCCTAGACTCCGTTCTAAATGGCCTACCCCTTATTCTTAAACTGTAGCCTCTGGTTCTGGTCTCCCCCAACATCGGGAACACGTTTCCTGCCTCTAGCATGTCCAAACCATTAATAATCTTAGATGTTTCAATAAGATCCCATCTCATCTCTAAACTCCAGAGTATACAAGCCCAGCTGCTCCATTCTCTCTGCATATGACAGTCCCGCCATCCCGGGAATTAACCTTGTAAACCTACACGGCGCTCCCTCAATAGCAAAAATGTATTCCTCAAACTAGGGGACCAAAACTGCATACAATACTCCAGATGTGGTCTCACTAGGGCCCTGCACAACTGCAGAAGGACCTCTTTGCTCCTATACTCAACTCCTCAAGGCCAATATCTTTCCTATAATCATGGAGCCCAGAACTGAGCATCTGCATCTATACCATTATATACACCAAAAAACGTTTTCAAAAAACTAGACTCTAATATTACCAATTTTATTTGGGACTATAGATCACATAGAATTCAAAGAAAACACTTGTGTAAACCCAAAGACGTTGGGGAACTTTCACTTCCGAACTTTTTGTATTATTATTGGGCAGTGCATATTAAGAATATAATTTATTGGTTGGACAGTCCTTCCCAACAGACAGAATGGATAAGAATGGAGAAAGAGGATTGTTTTCCTTGTAACATAGGAGCAATCCTCTTCTCCCCGATAAAACTGAACAACACAATATATAAGAATAACCCAATTATACATATTACAATAAGAATTTGGAAACAAATAAAATTATCTTTAAAATTAAGAAACCTATCATTGTTAACGGCAATAGTGAATAATCCTTCATTTAAACATCTCTTATTGATAAAACATATAATCAATGGGAAAGAATGGAATTAAAAGGATCGGTGATATGTATGAAATGGGAAATCTGTTATCATTACAACAATTACAATTAAAATTTAAACTGAAAAATAACGAATATTTTAAATATCTTCAGATCCGTGACTTCATGAAGAAATACATACAATGATATCAAATATAACTTTAGACCCACTGAAGAAGCAATGAATATTAAGGCGGACACACAGAAATTAATATCATATTTATATAATAGTATTTTAAATATAGAACTACCATCGACAGAGGCACTTAGAGAAGATTGGGAACGAGAATTAATGATAAAAATCACAAAGGAAACATGAGATATATATACACAATGTTCGATTAATGTAAGACATAACTTAATTCAATGTAAAATTTTACATAGATTATATTATTCAAAAACTAGACTGAATAAACTCTATCCAAATACTTCCCCCATTTGTGATAAATGTTTATCCCAAAATGCACTATAACAAACTCATTTGTTTCCTGCATAAAACTTTATAAATTCTGGAGTGATATCTTTGAAATATTTACAAAATTATTCAAGATAAAAATGGAACCTAATGCTGAAATGATTATATTTGGAGTAACGGAAGACGGGAACAAATTGAACACATTTCAAAATTCATTTTTTAATTATGGGTTTATAACGGCAAAAAAAACATATACTTAAATTTTGGAAAAATACACCCATACCAACGCTTAAAATGTGTATTTCAAACATGTTGGACACCGCACATCTTGAAGAAATGCGATTACTCCTAATAGATAAATCAGACCAATTCTTAACGAGTTGGTCTCCATTTATCGACTTCTTGGAATCATATGGTGCAACAAAATCGTAGAAACCAACCGTTTCAGGACTGGGTGAAGGATGGTCAAGAATATAAATAACGATCTTAATTTCCTAGGTACACAAAAATGCTGGAGAAACTCAGCGGGTGCAGCAGCATCTATGGAGCGAAGGAAATAGGCAACATTTCGGGCCGAAACCCTTCTTCAGACTGATAGGGGGTGAGGAGAAGAAAGGAAAAAAGGGAAAAAGGTGGAGGAGGAGCCCGAGGGCTGGGGGAGGGGAGGACACAACCAGAGGGCTGATGAAGGGGAGGGGATAGCAGAATTGGGAGAATTCAATGTTCAAGCCCCCAGGATGTAGACTGCCCAAGCGGATATGAGGTGCATTTCCTCCAATTTCCGGTGTTGCTCGCTGTGGCCATGGAGGAGACCCAGGACAGAGAGGTCATATATGGAATGGGAGGGGGAGTTGAAGTGCTGAGCCACCGGGATGTCAGATTGGTTATTGCGGACCGACCGGAGGTGTTCGGCGAAACGATCGCCAAGCCTCCGCTTGGTCTCACCGATGTAGATCAGCTGGCATCTAGAGCAGCGGATGCAATAGATGAGGTTCGAGGAGATGCAGGTGAACCTCTGTCGCACCTGGAACGACTGCTTAGGTCCTTGAATGGAGTCGAGGGGGGAGGTGAAGGGACAAGTGTTGCATCTCTTGCGGTTGCAAGGAATGAGGACATTTCGGATGCCCTGGTGTGGAACGCCTCATCCTTGGAGCAGATGCGGCATAGACGGAGGAATTGGGAGTGGGGATGGAGTCCTTACAGGAAGCAGGGTGGGAAGAAGTGTAGTCCAGATAGCCATGGGAGTCGGTAGGTTTGTAGTGGAGGTCGGTAAGAAGTCTATCACCTGCGATGGAGATAGTGAGGTCAAGGAATGGTAGGGAAGTGTCGGAAATGGTCCAGGTGTATTTGAGCGCCGGATGGAAGTTGGTGGTGAAGCGGATGAAGTCAGTCAGTTGTGTGTGGGTGCAGGATGTGGCACCAAAACAGTCATCGATGTAGCGGAGGTAGAGGTCGGGGATGGGGCCCTGGTACGCATTGAACAAGGATTGTTCTACGTACCCGACAAAGAGGCAGGCGTAGCTGGGGCCCATGCGTGTGCCCATAGCTACGCCTTGTATTTGGAGGAAATGGGAGGAGTCAAATGAGAAGTTATTGAGGGTAAGGACCAGCTCCGCTAGGCGGAGGAGGGTGTCAGTGGCCAGGTATAGGTTGCTTCTACGGTCGAGGAAAAAATGGACGGCATCGAGACCATCCTGGTGGGGGATGGAGGTGTACAATGACTGGACGTCCATGGTGAATGTAAAGAAGCTGAGTCTGACTCACTTGTAGTTTTACTTAACGTTTAATAATAAGACAGGTTAAACACTTTCCAGCACTGACTGCACCCAGTCTGTCATCATGCTGGAACCAAGGGAGGAGCACACAGGAGATAGAGTTCTTATACTTGATAACTAAGGCGTGGTTAGTGGTACTGAGGTAGCTATATTATTGGTTGCATGCATAAACCATCTACATCCTTCCCCTTAGAATCAAATGCACATGGAGGCAATCAGGATGGTGCTATTACAATAAACGTGCGAATTTAGACAAAGTCGCCGTAATGGACAGGCGGCTTAACAATGCGACCCGAACGCGTACGTACAGCACCTTCCCCCCCCCCCCATCAGAAAGAAGAGAAGCCGTAGCGGAGGCAGGCAGGAAGGTCAAGGGAGGGGGAGATGCAGCCGGAGCGGGAGAGATAGGAGGGGGAGGGCGTGCAGGAGCGACCGGCCAAGACCAGGAGGCAACGAAACAGGAGACCGCAATAAGCGAGGGGAATGGGGCATGCATGGAGCAGCAGGGTGATCAGCGGCAGCAGGTGGAAACGACAACGGAGGAGCATAAGGAGCCGCAGGAGGAGGCTTTGGCTCGTTGACAGCCAACAGGTGCTGACGGCTTCGTCGGTAGGTAGTCCCTTCGTAATCCACCAGGTAAGATCTTGGAGAGTCGTCCACGCCGGTCACCGTCGCGAGGCGGGAATAGCCAGTGGTGGTCCGCATCCGAACGACCTGCCCGGGTAGCAGAGGCAGCAGAGGGCGGCAGGACCTGTCGTGGGAACGCCGTTGAACTTCATGTTTATGATCGATCCGTCTTTGGACTGTGGTAGGATCGAACACTTTGGGTATCAGGGACTGCTGGGCGATGGGCATAGGTGGTCTTGTCACTCTGGACATCAGACGTTGGGCAGGGGAACCCATAAGCGGGTCCCGTGAAACGTTACGTAGGTTAAGTAAGTCCATGTAAAAATCGCTGTTTGACAGGCGGGACTGCTCCAACAGGCCCTTAGCACTCCGCACGGCCCGTTCGGCCAGGTCGTTACTCTGAGGGTACTCCGGGCTGCTGGTGTAGTGATGGAAGTTCCACCTTGCAGCGAAAGCTTTGAACTCGGCACTTGTGAATTGCGGTCCATTGTCGGTCTGTAAGTGGACAGGGACGCCGTGGTCGGCGAAATGCTGACGCATCTTTGCGATGACCCTCCCGGAGGTGGCGGACGGAAGGTGGTCAATCTCGAACCAATTGGAGAATGAGTCCACCAGGACGAGAAAGTGCTTACCCCGCCATTCGAATATGTCAGCAGCCAGCGATGTCCAAGGCATGGCTGGCGCCGGCTGCTGCAGAAGAGATTGACGCAGCTGGTGTGGGGTAAGGTTGTTGCAGGAGGCACAGGAGGACACCCGGTTCCTGATGTATTTGGCCATGCCAGGCCAGTAGAACTGTCCTTGGGCATGAGAAACAGTGGCCTCGATTCCAGGATGACCACTGTGGGCTGCATTGTAGTATAGATCGTATAGAGAGGCTGGGACCACAACTTTGTGGCCTTTGACGATAACCCCATCCTGGATCACCAGCTCGTCGCGGACCAGGAAGAACGGTTGTGCGCCCGATGGCAAATTGGTACGTTTGACGGGCCACCCACGCTTGATGATGGCAGCCAGCTGCTGCAGTGTGGGGTCCGCGGCGGTGTGCTCGATCAGGCTCTGTAGCTGCTTGGTTGGAACAAAGTTGACATTAAGTACGAGTAGGTTTTCCTGCTCGTAAGGGTGGCGGTCACAGGATGCCCGTGGGGCACGAGAAAGTGTGTCAGCAACATGCATCTCCGTTCCCTTCTTATACGTGATTTCAAAATCAAAACGCTGGAGTTGCAGCATCATGCATTGTAGTCTGGCAGGGGCAACATGTATGGGTTTGTTAAGAATGGTTACCAGTGGCTGGTAGTCGGTCTCGACTGTGAATCTACAGCCAAAGAGAAAGTCTTTGAATTTGGAACAAGCAAACACCACAGCCAGGAGCTCCTTCTCGATCTGAGCATATCGTTGCTCCGTGTCGGTCATGGTCCGAGAGGCATACGAGACCGGTAGCAGGGAGCCGTCGCCGTAGAGCTGCAGGCAAGCAGCACCCAGTCCGAAACGAGAGGCATCACAGGTCACAACAATGGAACGGCGCAGGTCGAAGAATTTGAGTGTTGGGGTGCTGATCAGCTTAGACCAGACATTCGAAAGCCTGCTGGTGTTGTGGAAACCAGGACCAGGCGATGCCTTTCTTAGTTAATTGTCTCAGGGATGAGCTCAGCTCACTGAGATTCGGTATAAATTTCCCGAGGTAGTTGACCATGCCCAGGAATCGTTGTAGACCAAGCACGTCAGTTGGGGCTGAGGTAGCTATATTATTGGTTGCATGCATAAACCATCTACAGTGAAGATGAGGGGGTGAGGGCCTAGAGAGTGGAATGCGCAGAGACGACGGAGAGTGTCTGAGGGGTCTTGAACATAGGTAGGGAGGGATTTAACCAAGGGGGATCTTAATTTCTTACTCTACTCTTTCTCTTTCTCTTTCTCCTTTTCTTTTCTTCACTTTCCCTCTTTCCCCCTTTTTTCCCTTTCACACACCATATATCACACGTTTTTCTATCTTGTATTATCTATTCTCTCTTTTTCTCTTTCATTATTTTAAAAAAATAAGAAGCTGTACATCAAATGTAACCTGTCAATTTATATTAGGCGAAGGAAATAGGCAACGTTTCGGGCCGAAACCCTTCTTCAGACTGAGTCTGAAGAAGGGTTTCGGCCCGAAACGTTGCCTATTTCCTTCGCTCCATAGTTTCTCCAGCATTTTTGTGTACCTTCGATTTTCCAGCATCTGCAGTTCCTTCTTTAACAATATATATTAGGCACCTTGATGCCATATTACTGTACTTACTTCTAATAAAATAAAAAAAATAAAAAAAAACAGCATCTGCAGGAGTTGGTGAGAGTTGTGGTTTGGTGACGATCTCTCTGTTTACCCCCACCCCCCTCCCCCTCCCACAGGACCCAGAGAAGGGGCAGATCCCGTCATTCCAGCCGTTTCAACGGAGTGTTTCTGCAGACGACGACACCCAAGAGGTCGGTACCGGGGGTGGGAGGGAGGGGTAGGGGTGGGGGAGAGGGTGTTGGGGGTGAGGGTGGGAGTGGGGGGGGTGAGGGGGCTGCCTGCGGAGTTACAGACTGAGGGGGGAGGTTGGTGGAGGGAGACAGAGAGCTGCTGTTCACCACATTCTGCTCTCTGGTGCTGGACTCAAGCAGGAATGAGTGGGTTAACCTATGATGAGCGTTTGTTGGCACTGGGCCAGTACTCGCTGGAGTTTAGAAGGATGAGGGGACACCTCATTGAAACTTACCGAATAGTGAAAGGCCTGGATAGAGTGGATGTGGAGAGGATGTTTCCACTAGTGGGAGAGTCGAGGACCAGAGGTCACAGCCTCAGAATAAAAGGACATTATTTTAGGACGGAGATGAGGAGGAATTTCTTTAGTCAGAGGGTGGTGAATCTGTGGGATTCTTTGCCACAGATGGCTGTGGTGGCAAGGCCCTCCGAGTCTGCGCTGACCAGCGATCACCCCTTCTCCGAAGATGGACACAAAGTGCTGGAGTAACTCAGCGGGTCAGGCAGCATTTATGGAGAACATGGATAGGTGACGTTTCACAGAATGCTGGAGTAACTCAGCGGGTCAGGCAGCTTCTCTGGAGGGAAGGAATGGGTGACTTTTGCGTTCAGTCTGAAGAATGGCTCGATTGTAATCACGTTTTGTCTTCCTGCTGACTGGTTAGCACGTAACCAAAGCTTTTTACTGTACCTCGGTATACGTGACAAGAAACTAAACTGTTCAAGAAGGGTCTCGAACCAAAACATCACCCATTCCCTTTCTCCAGAGATGCTGCCGGACCCGCTGAATTACTCCAGCACTTTGTGATTTTCTTTGGTGTAAATCAGCATCTGCAGTTCCTGCTGTGATCACCTGTTCATTCCAGCTCTATATTCATCGCAATCATACTTTATTAGCCAAGCATGTTTTGCAACAGACGAGGAATTTCATTTGCCAAGTCAGTCATACAAATAAAAAGTAACGGAACACACAAAACACATTTTAACATGAACATCCACCACAGTGACTCCTCCACATTCCTCACTGTGATGGAAGGCGAAAAATAGTTCAATCTCTTCCCTTCTTTGCTCTCCTGCTCGAACCCTCCGTTGACGGGACGATCTTGACTCCCGTAGCCGGCGGCGTTTTGGCCCTGCATGGCGGGGCGAGCAAGCTCCCACATCGGGGGGGATGTCAGCTCCTCCGCGCCGGGCGATCGGACCCCGGGCCGGGGCTGGTCGACCCTCTGCGTCGTTGGAGCTTCCTGACTCGGCCTCTCCCCGAGACTTCGAGCCCTCGATGGTTAAGTCCGCAGGCCGCGGTTGGAGCGTCGATCCCAGGCAAGGAATCGCAGGCTCCGATGGTAAGTCCACGGCCCGCGGTGGGGCTCAAAGTCAGTCCCGAGCAAGACTTCCAGCTCCATCAATCATTGTGCTCCTGTACTCCTGCAGAAGTTTGATAGTTTCCATCCACAACTTACAGAAGTCCAAAGGAGTTTTTTTTCAACAAATCGGTTCGGGCTTCTGAGTCGCTGATGAACTTTCTTTGTGATGGGTGCAATACAGGGATGTGACGCTGAGGCTCTATAAGGCGCTGGTCAGGCCGCATTTGGAATATTGTGGGTACACAAAAATGCTGGAGAAACTCAGCGGGTGCAGCAGCATCTATGGAGCGAAGGAAATAGGTAACGTTTCGGGCCGAAACCCTTCTTCAGACTGATAGGGGGTGGGGAGAAGAAAGGAAAAAAGGAAAAGGAGGAGGAGGAGCCCGAGGGTTGGGGGAGGGGAGGAGACAACCAGATGGCTGATGAAGGGGAGGGGACAGCCAGGGCTAGCAGAATTGGGAGAATTCAACGTTCAGGCCACCAGGGTGTAGACTGCCCAAGCGGAATATGAGGTGCATTTCCTCCAATTTACGGTGTTGCTCGCTGTGGCCATGGAGGAGACCCAGGACAGAGAGGTCAGATACGGAATGGGAGGGGGAGTTGAAGTGCTGAGCCACCGGGAGTTCAGGTTGGTTATTGCGGACCGACCGGAGGTGTTCGGCGAAACGATCGCCAAGCCTCCGCTTGGTCTCACCGATGTAGATCAGCTGGCATCTAGAGCAGCGAATGCAATAGATGAGGTTGGAGGAGATGCAGGTGAACCTCTGTCGCACCTGGAACGACTGCTTGGGTCCTGGAATGGAGTGGAGGGGGGAAGTGAAGGGACAAGTGTTGCATCTCTTGCGGTTGCAAGGGAAAGTACCAGGGGAGGGGGTGGTATGGGAGGGAAGGGAAGAATTGACAAGGGAGTTACGGAGGGAGCGGTCTTTGCGGAAGGCAGACATAGGGGGAGATGGGAAGATGTGGCGAGTGGTGGGGTCACGTTGGAGGTGGCGAAACTGACGGAGGATCACTTGTTGTATGTGACGGCTGGTGGGGTGAAAGGTGAGGACTAGGGGGACTCTGCCTTTGTTGTGAGTGGGGGGATGGGGAGAGAGAGCAGTGTTGCGGGGTATGGCAGAGACCCTGGTGCGAGCCTCATCTATGGTGGAGGAGGGGAACCCCCGTTCCCTGAAGAATGAGGACATTTCAGATGCCCTGGTGTGGAACGCCTCATCCTGGGAGCAGATGCGGCGTAGACGGAGGAATTGGGAGTGGGGGATGGAGTCCTTACAGGAAGCAGGGTGGGAAGAAGTGTAGTCCAGATAGCCATGGGAGTCGGTAGGTTTGTAGTGGATGTCGGTAAGGAGTCTATCACCTGCGATGGAGATAGTGAGGTCAAGGAATGGTAGGGAAGTGTCGGAAATGGTCCAGGTGTATTTAAGTGCCGGATGGAAGTTGGTGGTGAAGCGGATGAAGTCAGTCAGTTGTGTGTGGGTGCAGGATGTGGCACCAAAACAATCATCGATGTAGCGGAGGTAGAGGTCGGGGATGGGGCCCTGGTACGCATTGAACAGGGATTGTTCTACGTACCCGACAAAGAGGCAGGCGTAGCTGGGGCCCATGCGTGTGCCCATAGCTACGCCTTGTATTTGGAGGAAATGGGAGGAGTCGAATGAAAAGTTATTAAGTGTAAGTACCAGCTCCGCTAGGCGGAGGAGGGTGTCAGTGGCCGGGTATAGATTGCTTCTACGGTCGAGGAAAAAACGGAGGGCTTCGAGACCATCCTGGTGGGGGATGGAGGTGTACAGTGACTGGACGTCCATGGTGAAGATGAGGGGGTGAGGGCCTAGAGAGTGGAATGCGCGGAGATGACGGAGAGTGTCTGAGGTGTCTTGAATATAGGTGGGGAGGGATTTAACCAAGGGGGATAGTATGGAGTCGAGGTAGGTGGAGATGAGTTCGGTGGGGCAAGAACAGGCAGAGACAATGGGTCTACCGGGACAGTCAGGTTTGTGGATTTTGGGGAGAAGGTAAAAGCGGGCTGTGCGGGGCTGGGGAACGATGAGGTTGGAGGCTCGTTCGGGCAGGGCGTGGGAGTGGATGAAGTCGGTGATGGTGCTGGAGATGGTGGCCTGGTGCTCGTCAGTGGGGTCATGGTCCAGGGGTAAGTAGGAAGAGGTGTCCGAGAGTTGACGCGTGGCCTCAGCTTTGTAGAGGTCGACGCGCCAGACTACCACGGCACCTCCCTTGTCGGCGGGTTTGATAACCCAATCTAGGTTGTTGCGGAGTGAGTCGATGGCAGTGCGTTCAAGGGGGGAGAGATTGGAGTGAGACAGGGGAGTGGAGAAGTTGAGGCGGTGGATGTCACGGCGGCAGTTTTTAATAAAGAGTTCTAAAGCCGGAAGGCTGCGAGGGGGGTTCCATGAGGATGGGGTGCGTTGGAGACTGGAAAAGGGGTCATCAGTGGGGAGCGAGGACTGCTTCCCATGGAAGTGAGCTGTGAGGCGGAGGCGACGGTAGAAGCGTTCCAAGTCATGGAGGGCACGGAACTCATTGAGATGGGGACGGAGGGGGACAAAGGTAAGACCTCTGCTGAGGACAGACCGTTCGATGTCGGAGAGGGGGAGGTCGGGGGGGATGGTGAACACCCGGCAGGGATGGGGGTTGGGGCCGGAGGAAGGCAGGTGGGTGTAATGGGGACGAGGCGATGTGTGGTGGGGGGGTGGTGGGTGGTCAGGGGGTGGGGGGGTGAGAGGGCAGTGGTGTGGGTGTGGAAGAGAAGTGGTCCCATAGTTGGAGAGGGATGGGGAAGAATCAGTGGAACTGCCACTGAGATAACCAGGGCTAGGCAGACTAGCGCTAGGACCCAGTGGAGTCAAACCCCGGAGAGTGGGAGTGAACAGCGTGGAGGCTTCAGGCCCAGTACAGAGTCCAGTTTGCAGGTAAGGCGACGGCTGCGGGCTGCTGGAGGGAGGTGCGGTGGCGAGGGTCAGCGGACCCGACGGTCGGGGTCCGTGGGCAGTGTAGTCGGGGTCGGTGGGGCTGGAGGGCGTTGCAGTGGCGAGGGTCGGCGGACCCGATGGTCGGGGTCCGTGGGCAGTGTAGTCGGGGTCGGTGGGGCTGGAGGTCGTTGAATATTGTGAGCAGTTTTGGCCTCCATATCTTAGGAAGGATGTGCTGGCTCTGGAGAGGGTCCAGAGGAGGTTTACGAGAACGATCCCAGGAACGAGTGATCGTAGGTGCAGGAGTAGGCCATTCGGCCCTTCGAGCCAGCACCGCCATTCAGTGAATTGGTCTCCACCGCCTTCTGAGGCAGAGAATTCCACAGAATCACAACTCTCTGGGTGGAAAAGTGTTTCAATAGACAATAGGTGCAGGAGTAGGCCATTCGGCCCTTCGAGCCAGCATCGCCTTTCAATGTGATCATGGCTGATCATCCCCAATCAGTACTCCGTTCTTGCCTTCTCCCCATATCCCCCGACTCCGCTATCTTTAAGAGCTCAATCTAACTCTCTCTTGAAAGTATCCAGGGAACCGGCCTCCACCACCTTGAGGCAGATAATTCCACAATCCCACAACTCTCTGGGTGAAAAAGTGTTTCCTCATGTCCGTTCTAAATGGCCTACCCCTTATTCTTAAACTGCGGCCCCTGGTTCTGGACTCCCCCAACATCAGGAACATGTTTCCTGCCTCTAGCGTGTACAAACCCTTAATAATCTTATATGTTTCAATAAGATATCCTCTCATCCTTCTAAATTCCAGTGTATACAAGCCCAGCCGCTCCATTCTATCAACATATGACAGTCCCACCATCCCGGGAATTAACCCGGTGAACCTGTAACATATGATGAGCGTTTGACGGCACTGGGCCTGTACTCGCTGGAGTTTAGAAGGTTGAGGGGGTCCTCATTGAAACTTACCGAATAGTGAAATGCTTGAATGGAGTGGATGTGGAGAGGATGTTTCCACTAGTGGGAGAGTCTGGGACGAGCAAGGCCGGATTTAGATGAAGAGAGGCCAAAGGCTATTCCACTTGTGAGGCCCCTTCCAATCCCCCACCCCCACAACGAGAGGAAGGTGGAAGAGTCCACCAGATTGACACCGATGTGCAGCCGAACATGGCCAATGAGATAAGGGCTGGAAAGCTGTGCTTTTTATTTATTGCCAGTGCTAGTGTCGAGTTATCGGCTTAAAACACTATTATTCTGAAATGGAGGGCAAGGACAATTACCGAAGTGTTGCTTAGGGACTAGAGTGCATTGTGACAGCATATGTAAGAAAGGCCTATCTCAATTTTCCCCCCCAAAACCTCCAGCGGGCCGGAACCAGAATTTCGGGTAATTTCCGTCAAAGTGGAAACGCTGATAACGCTCCAATTTTTTTTTCTCTGGATTTTTCTACTCTGGGGGAAAAAAACACCTTGACCAGAGGCCCATAGATTTTGAGGCCCTAGGCTTCAGTAAATCCGGCCCAGCCCAGGCCCCCCTAGATCTCGAGGCCCGAAGCTTAAGCTTGTGAAGCTTATACGTAAATCCGGCCCCACCTTGCACCGACTGTTGTATTACAACAGCCCTTTAAATCATTAAATGATGTTAATGTCGTGGGCTGTCAAAGAAAAGTTTACACCAATTTCCTCCTTCCTTGAGTTTGAACCCATTCTTCCAAAGATCCGTTCCGAAAAAATGAATCTGTTGTGTGGAGAGCAAATGCTGCAAACACACTTAAAAAAATTCTCAGGTAGACAACAAATCTGGAGAAATTCAGCGGGTGAAGCAGCATCTATGGAGAGAAGGAATAGGTGACTTTTCCGACTGATGTGTGGGGGGAAGAGAAAGGAAGAGGCAGAGACAGTAGGCTGTGGGAGAGCTTGAAAGGGGAGGGGTAGGATGGAGAAAGCAAGGACTACCTGATATTGGAGAAGCCAATGTTCATACCGCTGGGGTGTAAACTACCCAAGCAACATATGAGGTGCTGCTCCTCCAATTTGTGGTGGGACCCACGCTGGCCATGGAGGAGGCCCAGAAAGGTCGGATTCGGAATGGGAGGGGCAGTTGAAGTGCTGAGACACCGGGAGATCAGGTTGGTTATTGCGAACTGACCGGAGGTGTTGGGCGAAGCGATCGCCGAGCCTGCGCTTGGTCTCACCGATGTAGAGCAGTTGACACCTGGAACAGCCGATGCAATAAATGAGTTTGGAGGAGGTGCAGGTGAACCTATGCCTCACCTGGAGAGACTGCTTGTGTCCTTGGAAGGAGTCGAGGGGGGGGGGGGGGTAAAGCGACAAGTGTAGCATATCCTGCGGTTGCAAGGGAAAGTACCAGGGGGTGGGGGTGGTTTGGGTGGGAAGGGACATGAGTCGGCGGACTTTAGGACCCGGGAGAGCCCGGAGCTCAGGACCCGCCGCCCGCGGCTGCTGCTGAACCCGCGGGAAGGGAGATTGTTTCATTCTTTATATTTTCACAAAAGTAATTTCTGTTCCGTTGCCGGACGCGGTTAACGCGTTAAAATGAACGGATCGATTGACAGCTCTGAATTCAGTTGCTGTTTATTTCACTCTTCCCACATTTACATTCCCCCTGGTTTTATTTCCGCGCTCACTGGGGTTTAACGACGTGGAATTTGGGGATTAAATGGGAGCCGTTCAGCGCCGACCTGTTGTCCAGCGGGTTTCTGCCCCACAGCCCCTGAGCCCCAGCTCCTGACGCCGGTCCCGGGACCCGACCCCTTTTACACACCCGGAGCGGAACCGGAGCAGATTCTCAGCCAGTTCTCATCCCCAGTCCAGAAGAAAGGATAAAGTTTCTCCGTGAATTTATTCCCAGTGAAGGTGTGGAGATGGGACTTGGTGTCCGCGTCGTAAAATGAAACTGTCCCGGACTCGTAACTGAGATAAACTCCCACCCTCCTGGGGATGGGACGGGCGGGGAGAGGGGATGGAGGGGAGGTGAATGCATCAAACCCGTCACCCCCCCGCTCGATGCTCCAGCCTCCAGTCTCCTGGGTTAGTGGGACCCATCTCTTCCTCTCCAAAGACTCTGCGGCGACTCCCAGACTCCAGTACAGACTCCCCACCACCTCCACCTCCCAGTAATGTCTCCCCGATGTGAATCCCTCCGATCCCAGCGCACACAGCCTGCCTGTAAACCTCTTCCCGGTGTCAGGGAGACTCCTCCGGATCAGGGTCCATCTCACCCTCTTCCGATCCTCAGACACCTCGAGCAGCGCATGCGCTGTTTCCACATCCAGGGTGACGGAGACTGGGAGGAGAAGCAGAGAATCAGAGAGTCAGTCTACGGGGGTCGGTGTGGGGGAGACTCGGGCAGCAGCGGCCCCGGGACCGGGGGAGAAGCCGCTCGGCCTCAGGCACAGGCGGGCGGACAACTGGAACCTTGCCCGGGGCTTCACCCCAACCACATCGATGGGGACAACAGACATCTTTCCCGGATTTTCGCAACCGGGCAGGAGAGTGGGAATTCCGCGGGTTATCGGGAACGGGAGCGGACGAGACGGGAAACGAATGCGGAAAGTGAGGATGAAGGTTGAGATGGAGAAATAAGGCGGGTATTCAAATATCTTGCCAGTAGATGGCGAGGGAGAGACAGATTGGAAGATGAGGAGACTGGTGTGAGTGGTGATTAGAGGTGGTTAAAGAGGATGTAGAGATGTGGGGTGGAATTGCCGTGATCATACTGAACGGGAGTGGACTGGACAGGCGAGGCGATCTGCTACCGTTGACTTGCTTTCTTTAGTGGAGGGTGGATTTGATGCGTCTGTACAACCAAGAAGACTCTGATCTCATTGTGAAGTAATATATGAACTTCAATGAGGGACTTGACAATGATTTGCATGCAAGGCTCGTCCAGAAAGCAAAGGCAGGTGGGATCCAAGACGAGTTGGTAAAATGGGATGATTTTTCTGCCTGGAGGTTTGTGACTGGTGGTGTGCAGCAGAGATCGGTGCTGCAACCTTTGCTGTTTATTTTATGTTTTCATGGCTTGGATGTGAATGTAGGTGTGACTACAAAGTTTGCAGAGAACGGGTAAGGTTGTGGATTGCAAGGAAGTCTCTCAAAGTCTGCAGCAGGATACATCAGCAAAACTTTATTTTCATGCAGGGATATCATTACTGGATGACACAAAGAGTTGTTAAATACCAGGAATATTTTGCCAGAAGTGGTGGTGGAATCAGATGTAATCACTACATGTAAGAGGCATTGCGATTTAGGAAACGAGGTGCAGAATAATACGGTTCTACTGTGGGTAAAAGGGATTTGCGTGGCTGGGAAAAAAGGTGGACATTGACGTGATGGGCAGAAGGGCCTGATTGTAATATACAACCATGGTTCTCTGGCTCCAAGAGCACTGAATGACTGAGTCCCCACAACCACCGGTGCAGGGAATTCCAAAGGTTGCCCAGTCTCTGCGTGCAGTAATGTCTCCTTGTCTCCGTCCTAAATGGTCCAGCCCACATTCTGATAGGGTTTCCGCTGGCTCCAGACCCCTCAGACAGGGGAAACATCCTCCCTGCATCCAGCCCACTGAGCAGTGTAGGAGCTTTGTATTTCCCAGAGATCTCCTCAACTACAATTGAACTCTCGAGCACACAGGCAGAGTCTACTCAATGTCACCCACACAACAAATATCGTTACGGAACCAAGTATTGTCAATCGTTGCTACATTCGCTCTGTGCAAAGTTTATCTTTGTATAAGTAGAAAAAAACATAATTCAGGAAGAAAATAGGTGTGGAGTAGGCTCCGCCTCTCAGGCCTATCCTCTGTCAATGTGATAATGGCTGAACAAAGCTGGCTCCAGTTCCTCTTCAGTGTGACTTCCCCATCACCCTCAGTTTAATGATCTTTCCAATATCCAAATATTTTCCCTTCACCTATACCCAAAAATCTGGCCTGTCACCATCAATGACGTCACACAATTCCAGATATTTACTGCTATGTTGGAGAAACAACTTCAACCGTCTGCGTGGTACGTGGTCTGGATGTTTGGATCTGATCGAATCCAAGAAGAGTTACACAATGGAGCATAACCGTGGCCTGAAGGCAGGAGACAGAGGGTTGGTGGAGGAATGATTTTCAGACTGGAGGCTCTCGCAAAGGGTGTGCCATAGAGCTCGACTCTATCTCCATTGTTGGTCGTTATTTATACGAACGCTTTGTATGAGTATGTGGGTGGCATGTTAATAGGTTTGTGGAGGACACTATGATTGGTGGCATCATGGAGGGTGAAGAAGGAGACCTGAGATGAAATGTGATTTCAATTAGCAGGTCTAATGGGCTGAAGAATGGAAGACAGAATTTTCTAAAGTCTAAAGATTGAGAGCATTAGTTTAAAGTGAGATGGTAAAGTTGGAAAAGGCATTGAAAGTCAATGTTTTCAGACAGTGGATGGTAGAGAAATAGAACGAGATGCCAGAGGTGGAGGTGAGTACAATTACTGTGTAATGTTTGCATTTGTGGTACTTAAAGGTGTAATCAATGAGAAGAATGGAAACTGAACAAGTTTTACCTCGCTGAATGGCACAGGTTTCTCTCCACAGCGTGTTCAACACAAAGTGGTGATGAATCTTTTCAATCGGCAAGGCACCATCTGTCACTGACAATGTACGAACTTCATCACTAACCCTGCAAATATTTAACAGCTGGTTAGAATCTGAGCTTCCACAATTTCGGAGCTGTTCTACAAAAACATACAGCGTTTCAATCAAGAGTGTGTCCTACCTCCTTCTCCGACCAGCTGCCTCCTGAAAGAAATGACACACATCTGAATAACTGAGACAGAACATCCACATCCCGACAGAGAAATGGCACGCAAATTGCCACAAGATTCCTATTAACCAACTCTTATTGCGGCAGCCACACAGACATATAAAGGATATTTCCGTCGGGACAAAGAACCACGGGGGGGGGGAACACAAGGAAAGTACATGAAAATGATGCCATCATTGAGAGGGTGCAAGAATGAGAAGGTGGTGGGTGTTATCTGAAGAAGATGCCAGGGAATGAAGGGATGGGGTGATTTAAGATTATCTGTGGATTATCTGTGGATTAAAATGGGTGGGGGGGATAAATAGTATTGCTACTTTTAGTGAGACCAAAATTCAAAGATGAAATATGTGATGCCCTTTAATAAATCCCATTAGTCATGCAGGAAAGGGAACGTGGAATTCAATCGCACAATAGTGGCCAAAGCCAATGTTGGAGATACATTGCAGGGGAAGCAGGATAAGCACAAGAGATTTCCCCCTGTTTGCCCCAATCCCTGCATGTTCAATTCATGGATGACAGATGATAAATGATGATGTGTGCACCACGTTCTAGATTAATGTTCATCCCCACAATGTGGTCATGGCTAATCTTGCCCAGGACAGAACTCCCCCTTTTTTTCCCCATTCCCCTCATGTTCAATTCCTGGATTTGAAAAAAAATGTTGCTCCATCTGGTTCAAATACTGCTAACAGTTTTAATCCCCAAAGGCTCAGGGTTGGAGAATTCCAGAGATTCACTGCTCTCTATCCAGTCGTGGACCTTGGGGACAATGGTAAAACGACTCTTCATTCTTTTAAACTGCAAGGAATATCGCTACAACCTCGATAAACCCTGCTGATGAGACAAGCCCCTCATCCTGCAATTATCCCGGTGATTCAGTTTTGTGTTGCCTCCAATGCTGTAACATCATTTGATGGTTAAGGTCATGAAATCTACGCAAAATGCTCTCGATGTGGCTCGGATAATTGTGACAACACCCCCCTACAGGATTCTACAAGTATTTTACCAGCAGAAGAATAACCGGGCGGAGAATATTCCCCTTTAGGAGCAAAAGGATAACTAGGGATAGAACAGGTCCAATTAAGTGCTGTTAAGGAGGACAAATTCCAATGTGTATCATAGGCTAAAATCATTAGACTGCCTTCACGGGGATGTTCTAACACCACAAACTCCTTTTCCTCTAATGCTGACCATACAGAAGACTTTTTCCGTGGTCTTATGATTCTTGCAGATTTTCCTTCTTTTTGGGGAAATATTACACGTTCACGAACTCAGTGACTCACAGCGACTCTTTCTCAAGGAGTTTGCAGCCTGTTCCGAGATCCCATAATTTATGCAGGAGGCCATTTAGTTTGGGAATAACGGCAGCACATCGCTGGAACAGACGGAACATTGACCCAACTCTGAATTATGGGTAAATGATGCATTCATTTGCGAAATGTCACCCACCATGTTGTGACTGTGCAGTTTCACTTTGCCTAACTGCAGTGTAACCCCTCACCTTCAGAAATATCCCGTTGTCTTTTTGATCTATCTGTTCCTGCAACGTTGAGAGTTCCTTTTGGATGGAATTTAAATTTGCTTGAAACTCTTGAAGCCTTTTCTCCATTGCGTTCCGAATTTTCACCTCTTCTTCCCGGATATCTGCGAGTACACGCCACTCTTTCTCAGTGAAAATCTGGTGCAGTTCAGCAAACTGGGATGTGATCTGTGACTGAAGGTCGTGTGACTGTTCCTGTGAAATGAAAGGTGAAGATCAATATATAATGTCACTGTATTGTGTTTCCTAACGATATGCAAAGGGGTAGTTGGCCAATCAACCTTGTGGCATGGAGCACAGAAATAAGCCATTTGGCCCAAATGTCCAATGAGTTCCATAGATTAATTTCCCTCTGACAAAATATGTTTAGTTTGTTTTAGTTTAGAGATACAACGCGAAAACAGGCCCATCAGCCCACCGGGTCCGCGCTGACCAGTAATCCCCACACATTAACAATTTTTACATTTACAAATCCAATTAACCTACAAACCTTTACGTCTTTGGAGTGTGGGTGGAAACCGAAGATCTCGGAGAAAACGTCACGGGAAGAACGTACAAACTCCTTACAGACAGCACCCGTAGTTGGGATCCAACCCGGGTCTCCGGCGCTGCATTCGCTGTAAGGCAGCAACTCTATCGCTGCGCCACCGTGACCGCTTTTCTAAGTTTCTCTTCACCTCCTTTCTAAAAGAGCGCCCTTTAATTCTGAGGCTATAACCTCTAGTCATACAGTTCCACCAGTGGAAATATCCTTTCCACATCCATTCTACCTACAGTCAGTACCTGCCCGCCCAGTCTCTATCTCTATAGCTCCAACCCTCAGCTCTTGTGCTGTAGAGAGGTGTCCTAACATTACACACATCACATTGATGAAAACTACACAAGATCAGGAAATCGAAATTGGAAAACCTCACCAGAACAACAGAAATCTTCTCTTTCTGTTGCTGCTCCATTTGCTCGATCTCTGATTTCTTTTTTGTGAGAGATTCGAAGGAAGATTTCACCTGATCCTGGAGTTGGGTTTCAGATCAGAGAAGAAAAATGTCAGAAAGTAAACAAAACATGGCACAATGATGTGATCAATATCAGTTTGCTTTTACCTTGTAGGTTTCAACAGCTTCATCTACGTTCAGGAAGCGGTGATCTCTGTGATCCCGCCCACCTACACAAACCACACAGATCAGTTTCTTATCCGTTTCACAAAACAGCTTCAGTTCTTCCTGATGTTTCTCGCAGTGAAGTATACTTTCCTTCTCTGTCCGATTCAGGCTCAGTGATCGAGCTTTCTCAGACAGACTCGCCAAGGCCCGACTCACCCTGAGGGTGCGGTCTGTAAACTCCTCTCTACATTCCGGACAGGAGTTTCTCCCCTCCCTGTCCCAACTCTGTGTGATACAGGAGCGGCAGAAGTAGTGCCCACACTCCAGTGACACCGGATCGGTGAAGAAATCCAGGCAGATGGGACAAACTACCTCCTCGGAAAAACTCTCGAAAATGTGTTTCGCAGCCATTTTAACCTCCACTTCCTGATTCAAAGTGTTTCCCACTGCGCGCGCTGCCGTCCCGGGTAATGAATGTTATTTGGCTGCAAGTGTTCAGAGTTCAGTATCCTGGCCACTCCCAACTACTCACACAATGGAGGGGTCAGTTAGACATTCAACCGGCCTGAATATAGACGAAAGCGGAGAGATTGCCCTACGATTGTCGAAGGCGGGACAGAAAGGGACAGAGACCAGCGTTAAGGAGGTGTAACTGAGGTTGCACCTGTTGGGCAGTGGAACCCGCCGCCCGCATCTCCGTTCACAGCCCGGGATCAGGATGGATGTAAACATATTTTAATCCACATCAGTACACTCGTCTCTCACACTCCAGTCTTCAGGTGCATCTATATTTGGAGAAACCGTGTATCATTTCATATTAAGGATGGTCAGTTTGGAGTAACATGTTCAGGTTTGTTCACCCTGCTGTAAGAAGAATGTGGATAAATTGTAAAGGGTGTAGACAATATTTATGATGATGTTGCCTGGGCCTGAGGGCCTCACTAGAGGGAGGGGTTGAGCAGACTAGGACCTTATTCCTTGGAACGCAGTAGGATGAGGGGTGATTTTATAGAGGTGTGTATGATCATGACGGGAATAATCCCGGCTATAACTCAAGGGCCGCAATCCAATAGGAACTGGTGAACTCGAGGCATCAACTGGAGGTTGGGGTGCGGTGGCGAGGCACCGATTTAGTTATCGAACGAGGAATCCAGGGACACAATTTTAAGTATTTTCTCCCACCTTAAATACAGTTAATCACCGCAAATGCTTTTAAAAAAAATAAACTGTCTGAAATACGATGACCGCAACACTCTTGTTTGGGTTAAGATCCAACTCGGTCAAACTGGTTGGAGATCAAATGTCCTTGGAAATGGCCGAGCGATCTACTCAGAGGGTAATTAGTGATGTCCAATAATTGCTGGTCTTGCCGCGACATCCACACCCTGAGAAATTGATCACCTACTTACATTGATTCCTTAATAATCAGGTTAAGTTTTGTTTATTAAGAACAGTATTGTATTAACTCGTGAAGTTGATGAAAAACAGTGTAAATAATAGCACAATGTATTACTCAAGTTAGACAACCAGGTAGCTCTTGCGGTCTCTCCTGTTCGTTTCTCTCGTCATGCCGGATTGTGTCTCAGTCACCGCCACTGCTCCCACGTCGATGCCGGCCTCCAGCATCGGAATCTGTTCATTCTTTCTGCCCCAGATTCACCATCCCCACGGGCAATGGGTTAATATATCGGCCGATTCCGCAGTATCGGTTTTTACCAGCAGGTGGGGACCCTGCACCGCGCAGACATTTAGACAGCTCGGAGGAAGACACAAATGCTGGAGAAATTCAGCGGGTGAGGCAGTCTGAAGAAGGGTCTCGACCCGAAACGTTACCTATTCCTTCGCTCCATAGATGCTGCTCACCCGCTGAGTTTCTCCAGCATTTTTGTCTACCTTCGATTTTTTTCATCATATGCAGTTCTTTCTTAAACATTTAGACAGCTCGGCATCAGTTGAAAGCGGCACTGCAGCGAACTGAACTGAACATGCATGAGTGTTAAAGAAGGAACTGCAGTTGCTGGAAAATCGAAGGTACACAAAAATGCTGGAGAAACTCAGCGGGTGCAGCAGCATCTATGGAGCGAAGGAAATAGGCAACGTTTCGGGCCGAAACCCTTCTTCAGACAGAAAATAGGTGCAGGAGTAGGCCATTCGGCCCTTCGAGCCTGCACCGCCATTCAATATGATAATGGCTGATCATCCAACTCAGTATCCTGTACCTGCCTTCTCTCCATGTCTGAAAAGGGTTTCGGCCCGAAACGTTGCCTATTTCCTTCGCTCCATAGATGCTGCTGCACCCGCTGAGTTTCTCCAGCATTTTTGTGAACATGCATGAGGTTGCGTGCATGAAATTTGTCCGAACCTTCTTGACGTGCTGCATATCTTTAAACCATATTCTGCTATTTTGAAGTTCTACAAGCATGCGATTTGTTTAATGTAATAATTTATAATGCTTGGTTCATCGTTGTTGATGTCCAGAATTCACTGGGACACAAGAGTTTGCAGATGCGGCACATGCATGAGGTGGAATAATGGAGAGACCCTCAATGCAGGAGCGAGAAGTGAACTTCTGGTAGAATTAAATTGATCAAGAAGCATTTGTGGAAGCTATGAGTGGATCCTCATTGAGGGCAAAGACCCCCAAAACATGACGAAATGATACATTAATAGATTAATGTAATAGATACATTTAATGCCCCTTTGTTGAATTTGGATAATTCGCACAACCAGTAAAATTCACAAGAACCTAATAGAAAAGTTTTGTTTAATCGAATTACGTGCCAAGAGAGTCAAGAGTCAAGAGAGTTTATTGTCATGTGTCCCAGATCGAAACATAGGAACACAGAAAATAGGTGCATGAGTAGGCCATTCGGACCTTCGAGCCTGCACCGCCATTCAATATGATAATGGCTGATCATCCAACTCAGTATCCTGTACCTGCCTTCTCTCCATACCCCCTAATCTCTTTAGCCACAAGGGCCACATCTAACTCTTAAATATAGCCAATGAACTGGCCTCAACTACCTTCTGTGGCAGAGCATCCCACAGATTCACCACTCTCTGTGTGAATTTTTTTTCTCATCTCGGTCCTAAATGACTTCCCCCTTATCCTCAAACTGTGACCCCCTTGTTCTGGACTTCCCCAACATCGGGAACAATCTTCCTGCATTAGATAGGACAATTAAATTCTTGCTTGCTGCAGCACAACAGATATGTAAACATAATACAGAACAGGAGATAAAAGTTCAGTGTGTCTATAGACCATAGACCACATATATATACACAATAAATAATCAGATAAAGTGCAATAGACTGTTATTGTTCAGAGCTTGTTTGATGTTGTGTTTAATTGCATGATGGCTGTGGGGAAGTAGCTGTTCCTGAACCTGGATGTTCCAGATTTCAAGCTCCTGTACCTTCTTCCCGATGGCAATGGAGAGATGAGTGTGTGGCCAGGATGGTGTGGGTCTCTGATGATTTTGGCTGCCTTTTTAAGGCAGCGACTGCGATAGATCCCTTCGATGGTGGGGAGGTCAGAGCCGATGATGGACTGGGCAGTGGTCACAACTTTCTGCCGTCTTTTCCGCTCCTGGACGTTCAAGTTGCCGAACCAAGCCATGATGCAGCCAGTCAGTATGCTCACTACTGTGCATATGTAGAAGTTCGAGAGAGTCCTCCTTGACATACCGACTCTCCGTAATCTTCTCAGGAAGCAGATGCCCTTCTTTAAATCACTGAAGCCTTGGTGCTTTCAGTGATTAAATGAAATAAAACCCCAAGAAGATTCATCCAGAGAGTTGTGAATCTGTGGAATTTTCTGCCACAAAAGGCGGTGGAGGCCAATTCACTGGATGTTTTCGAGAGTTACATTTACTGTAGCTCTTAGGGCTAACGGAATCTAGGGATATGGGGAGAAAGCAGGAACGGGGTACTGAATTTTGATGATCAGCCAAGATGATATTGAATGGCGGTACTGGCTCGAAGGGCCGAATGGATTACTCCTGCATCTATGTTTCTTTGTTTCACACATTTTACCCGTGTTATATTCCATCTCTCCATCCACGCGTGAGGTTCCTCTCTCATTCCAGCGCCCAGTAACGTAACGACGGCAACAGAGCAAAGGAAAATCAATCGGTACATAATTTACCTATCAAAATTATTTCACATCATCAAACACATCCTGAGAAGTTTGTTCGGAGTGCATACACAGTGATTGGCCCTTCCACCGCTGGAGATATGTTGGGAGTGATCTTTAGACTTGAGATACAGTGCGGAAACAGGTCCTCCGGCCCACCTAGTCCATAGCGACCAGCGACCACCCCGCACACTAACACCATCCTAAATACTATCATTTTCAATTTTACCTAAGCCAATTAGCGAACAAACCTGTCCGTCTTTGAAGTGTGGGAAGAAACCAGATGCTGCCTGACCCGCTGAGCTACTCCAGCACCCTGTGAAATGTCACCTATCCATGTTCTCCACAACATCAATATTAGTGGCCATTGGGGTGGCGGGGGCTTTCTGGAGCGCTAGTATGGGTGTTGTGGTCTGAAGGGACTGGTTTCCCAAGGGCTCTGTCTCTCTCTCTTTCACTCTCTCTCTCTGTGTATCTCCGTCTCTCTCTCCCTCTCTGTGTCTGTCTCTCTCTCTCTCTATTTTCTCACAGTCTCTCCAGCTCCACCTTTGCCAGGCAACCACAGTTGACCTTTCACCACCAAAGGGTTCACGACCTCCTCCTGCCTTTAACCACAACATCCCAGCGCCAGACAGAAACAAACGTCTCTCCAAGCCTACTTCAAGACAGATTAGATGTTACCTTTGGAAAGATTTCATCCTCTTTAAAAATGATTTTAAGTTGTTTCGCTGCCCACAACAAAAATGGCGGAGGGAAGCGGCGATAATGGGAACGAATGGTCAGAGCTGTCCTTAACAAAGATGGCCGCCCTCCCCCTGGGGTACCGGGACATTAGTGCCCCTAACAAAAATGGCCGCCCTCCCCTGGGGTACCGGGACATTAGTGCCCCTAACAAAGATGGCCGTCCTCCCCGTGGGATACCGGGACATTAGTGCCCCTAACAAAGATGGCCGCCCTTCATCAAGGTTGACGACTTTGAAGAAGTTCTGCGAAATCTCCATCAGTTCAGTGACATTAGTGCCTGTACGAAAGATGGCCGCCTTCCGTGAGGCGTGCCCGCTACAAAGATGGCCGCCCCGCCGTCTCCGGTGTCGGTGACGGCATCGGGGGAGAGGAGGAGGAGCCATGGCGGTTGGTTTTCCCCGGAGCGCTGAGCGAGGAGGAGGAGGAGGCGCTGCACAGAAAGTACAGCAAGATGAGGAAGAAGGTGGGGTGGGAGAGGGTGGGGAGAGACACGGGGAGACAGGGGAGGAGGGTGGGGGAGAGAGGGGAGTGGGGGGAGAGAGGTGCAGAGAGAGAGAGAGGAGAAAGTACAGCTCGCTGAGGAAACAGGTGCAGGGGTGACAGTGGGGGAGAGAGCGGGGAGGGGAGAGAGGAGGGTGGGGGTGTAGTGATGGGGGGGTTGGGAGGAGAGGTATTGGGGGGAGATGAAGAGGGAGGAGAGGCCAGTGATGGAAGAAGAGGGGGGGAGGTGATGCTGGGGAGGGAGGATAGTGGGAGAGGGTGAGGGAGGTGGATGGAGGGAGAGGCAATGGAGGAAAGGGAGAGGCCGGTGGATGGAGGGGAGGGAGGGAGGTGATGGGGACGACGAGGGGGGAGGGTTGGGAGGGGGGGTTGGGGGCGAGGGTGGAAGTCTGAGGGGTGAATGTCCGTGACATTTGAGGAGGGTGGGGGGGGGGGGGCGTGAGAGAGTCAAGTCAAGTCACATTTATTTATGTAGCAAATTTAAAAAACAACTCTCGTTGGCCAAAGTGCTTTACATTTCTTATAAGAATAGCACAAACAAAACAAACTACATGCATATATACATGTAGCCCTCACTCAGAGGACGTCAGGAAAGGCTTGGGAGTATAGTTAAGTCTTTAGTCTTGACTTAAAAAAGTCGATGGAGGGACGGTTCTGATGGGAAAGGGGATGCTATTCCACAGTCTAGGGGCTGCAACCGCAAAGGCGCGGTCGCCCCTGAGCTTATGCCTAGACCGCGGGATATTCAGCAACCCCAAGTCGGCCGATCTGAGGGGCCTGGAGGTGGAGTGGTGGGTGAGAACATTTTTATGTAGGTGGGGGCAAGCCCATTGAGGGCTTTGTAGACATGGAGGAGGATCTTGAAGTTTATACGGAACCGCACAGAGAGCCAGGATCGGGGTGATGTGGTCCCTTTTTCGGGTGCCCGTCAGGAGTCTCGCTGCGGCATTTTGGACCAGTTGCAGGCGGGACAGGGAAGATTGGCTGATGCCAGTGTAAAGGGAGTTGCAGTAATCTAGGCGGGAGGAGATGAATGTGTGGATGATCTTTTCCTGGTCATCAAACTGGAGGAATTGTTTTATTTTAGCTATCGTCCGAAGCTGAAAGAAGCTAGCTTTTACCACGGCATTGACTTGTTTGTCAAATTTCAGTGCTGAGTCAAATATCACGCCAAGGTTTTTGACGTGAGGTATGAGTAGTGGGGTAAGGCTTCCAAGGCTGCCTGCTATCATTTTGATTGAGTCCGAGGGGCCGAGAAGGATGACCTCAGATTACTCTCGTTTAGTTGGAGGAAGTTCTGGGCCATCCAACACTTTATATCCTCGAGGCAGTGGGTAAGGTTAAACAGATTTGATTGGATTTTGGGCTTCAGGGGGAGATAGAGTTGTGTATCGTCTGCGTAGCAATGGAAGGAAATGCCGTGCCTTTCAATGACTTGGCCTAAGGGGAGCATATACAGGGAGAAGAGAATGGGGCCAAGGATGGAACCTTGTGGAACCCCACAGCAGAGATTAGCTGGGGAGGAGAATGAGTTGCCTATGTTAGTCGAGAAACTCCTACCTTTGAGGTAGGAGATGAACCAGCTCAGAGCAGTGCCATCAATACCAACCTCATACTGGAGACGGTCAATTAGGATGGTATGGTCGACAGTATCAAATGCTGCGCTGAGGTCAAGAAGGAGCAGAATTGCACAGTCGCTGGAGTCAACGGTGAGCAGTAGGTCATTGTGTACCTTCAACAAGGCAGACTCTGTGCTATGGCGAGCCCTGAAACCTGAATGGAAAGTTTCCAAGATAGT
>JAXLNO010005167.1:87500-111959 GCA_038087875.1 Malacoraja senta | reverse complement strand
GCCAGGCATTTGTTCATTCCAAACAAGAATGTTTGGATATACAAGCTGAAATTCACACATTATACACAAAAAGGTTAATCGAGAAGTCAAGTCATCAACATCACCAATTCGTCTGCAATATATTCTCTAGACAAAAGAAAGATGGAGGATGTCGGATCATCCTTGATTTAACACAACGTAACTCTCATGTGCAGTATAGACATTTAAAAATGGAAAACTTCGTTACTGCCAAACAACTGATTTCCAAAGGATGCTTTATGGCATGCATCAATCTCAAAGCCCATTCACAGGGAGTACCGGAGATATTTGAAATTTAGCTGGATGGGGTAACTGTGGCAGTTTAAAGCGTTGCCTAATGGGTTAACTTCAGCCCCCAGGTTATTTACCAAATTATTAAAGCCGGTGCTTGGGCCGCTTAGAGCTCAAAAACATATTGTATGGCCTATCAGGATGATATTCTAATCATAGGAAAAATGCTGAAATTGGCTAAATTAGCTGTTTCAGTCACGCAACACCTTTTTTTTTTAGAAATTGGGGTTTCTCATCCATCCAGTTAAATCTAAGTTGATACCAACTAGAGTTATTAATTATTTGGGATTTACCATTAACTCTATTACTATGTCTGTGACTCTGCCCTGGGGCAAGAGATTATAATCAATAGAAGCCTGTAACAACCTTGTTGTTATGAAGCAGCCTTCTATTCGCCAGGTGGCTAGTGTAATTGGCAAAATAGTGGCTGTTTTTTCCAGCTGCGCAATTTGGGCCTTTGCATTATCAGAATTTACAACGTGCAAAGGAGCAAGCTCTCAAATACCATTTAGGTCATTTTAACAGACCTATGCTATTACCAGCTGAAGCTATATCAGAATTACAATGGTGGACGAGCAATATTCAGCATTGCTCCAGTAACATTTTGGTCAGTAAACCTTCAGTTATATTACAAACTGATGCTAGTGCTTAAAGATGGTATCAACTACCTGGAGTTGCTGGGGGCATTCTATGGATTAAAGGCTTATTGTGGGAATATGCATAATCTGTATGTTCAACTACAAATTGATAACACTACAGTGGTGGCATATATTAATCACATGGGTGCAATCAAGTCAGTATTCTGTGATAGTTTAGCTAACCTCATTTGGCACTGGTGTATGGGGGGGAAAAAGCAGTTGGATTTCAGCTACCTACTTGCCAAGTAGGTTCAACATGGTGGCGGACACCAGGTCACGCAAATTTAATGACAACAAAGAATGGATGTTGGATCACAAAGTATTTAACGACATTGTTGCTCGGTATGGAACACCGGATATCGATTTGTTTCCATCTAGGCTCAATCACCAATTGCCAAGATATGTTGCATGGGAGCCAGACCCAGGGGCAGTGGCAATAGATGCATTCTCGCTACACTGGGGAGGAATGTTCTTTTATGCCTTTCCTCCATTTTGCCTCATCAGTCGGGTCTTGCAAAAAATCCAGCAAGATTCCACTTCAGGCATTTTGGTAGTGCCTGACTGGCCTACACAGCCATCGTTCCCGCTGATGTTGGGAATGATAATAGAACCTTATATGGTTGTTTCTAAATGCAAAAATTTGCTGGTTCATCCCGTGACTCGGGAAGTCCACCCACTGCATGATAGAATCAATTTATTGATTTGCAGACTCTACGAAGACCGTTCCGGGGCTCGGGTTGTCAGACTGAACCGTGGACGTGATCACTGCAGCTTGGAGGGATAGCACCAAGAAGCAGTACATTTCCTACATCAGGAGATGGGAAGTGTTTTGTTTAAATTTTAATATAACATATAATACGGCACGTATAACTGAAGTCTTGGAGTTCCTTTCAAATGGTTCTTTGACGAAAAATTAAGTTCTAGTGCCATTATCTGTGCCAAAAGTGCCCTGTCATCAGATTTGCTGCTGGGACCGGGACCCACTCTGTCGGGTCTCACCCTCTTATATCCAGATTTATGAAGGATATCTTTAACACAAATCCTCCCAGGCCCAGGTACACGGAAGTATGGGATGTTAACATTGTGTTAACACTACTTCGCCGGTGGGCTCCAGCTACGTCCTTCTCTTTGGCCCGGCTCTCATATAAGGTAGTTATGCTCATGACGCTGGTTTCAGCGCAATGCGTCCAGTCATTGCATAAGCTACGGCTGGACAGAATGGTTATAGCTTCCAACAAAATAACGTTCTATGTAAATGAGCTAATTAAACAAAGCAGACCGGGGTCGTTGGGTCTAAAGCTGGAATTTCTGGCATATCCTATGGACCATAGATTGTGCGTTGTCACACATATTCATCAATATTTTAAGGCTACAATGAACCTTAGAGGCACTGAGCGGGCAATGTTCGGTAGCCACAAAAAACAGACAAGAGGGTTTCAGTGCAGACCATCTCCAGATGGTTTAGACATGTATTGGCTTGTGCAGGAGTGAACACTGATGTTTTTAAATCTCACTCCACCAGGGCTGCAATAATCAGCAGCAAGGTTCATGGAGCTTCTGCTGGACTGCATCCTAGTGACAGCAGGATGGTCGAATGAACGTACTTTCCAAACCTTTTATAATAAACCGATTGCCAGGCCGGGTTCGTTTACCAACCCAATTTTAAGTTCTATTCAATAATTTGCTTTCCCGGATGTAAGGGATCACTATTATTATTATCATTTGTTTTTTAAAAGCATCAGCATGTTTTAAAGCTATATCATGTCTGAATGCATTATCTTTTCAATCATTTCTGGTCAACTAATGCAGTGTGTTGCATGGACATGTTCGCAGCATGAAATCACAGAGCTTTAAAGTCTTCATGTAGTCACTCACGTGACTTCGAAGTAAAATAGGAAGATTAAACGAGAACTTACCAGTTTGAAGTTTGATCTTTATTTTATGAGAAGTTGCGATGAGGGATTACGTGCCCTCCATTCCCAACCCTCTTCTCATAAAGATCATGTGGTAGTTCTAGTTCTCGAATCTTCCTATAATCTGTTCAGCAACTGTTTTCTGTGATTTCACACTGCTGCTTTGAAGGTTGATGCGCATGTGGGCTGGTGGGCTTCTTCACGTAATCCCTCATCGCAACTTCTCATAAAATAAAGATCAAACTTCAAACTGGTAAGTTCTCGTTTAATCTTCCTGTTTTACAGGACATTGCAGCTTGCTATAAGAAATAGCTCAAGAAAGAATGATACAAAAACCTCCACAATGTTTGATGGTACCCTGGGGGTTGAGCTAAAATGATGGCAAAGGAAAATGCTCTTAACCCACAAGGGGACAGGTGACCTTCTGCACACTTGCAGCTGTGCAGCTGGAGACTGTGGGACTGACTACAAGCATCAGAGCTCCAAGGATCTATATTCAGTGCCACAAAATGTTCCATGGCATCGCTTGTGTAGCCAAGGACAGTTAATTATTTTCAAATTACAACTCCAGCTTCGTTGAAGACGCATAACACCCTGGACATGCTCTCATTTTGGTACAACCGTAGGGAAGAAGGTACTGGAGCCTGGGAACTCTGACTTCTAAATTCAAGAACAACTTCTTCCCAGCAATCTTCAGGCTCTTAAACACTGCACAACACTAACCACGATTCTATCTCAGCAACTACAGTATGATCCAGTGTGGACTTTGTTTCGTTTGCACTATGGACTTTGGTTTTGCACTACTATGATCTGGTTACCTGGTATTATTGATTAGTTATTTATTGTATTCATGATTATCATGTATCTATTTGTGTGTTATTGTTTCAGTGGACCTGAAAGGCACAGTAAGTAACAGTTTATTTGTCCCATTGCTGATACATATGGCAATTAAGCACTCTGACTCTTTACTCTCTCTTGACTCTTGATTCCTGTTACCACAATACCAAAATTATGAGCTTGCATCATTGTTTGATGCAATGAACAGCCCAAGTGCAGGTATTTGGTGGTGGTTCATTCTATGCTGATCATACCCTCAGTCCTCAGTAAGAAAGCATCCAAGATGATTTGACTCAAATATGTATACTGTATCTCCCATGGATGACATTTTTAATTCATAAGTTCATGTGATAGGAGCAGAATTAGGCCATTCAGCCCATCAAGTCTACTCCGCCATTTAATCATGGTTGATCTATCTTTCCCTCCAACCCTGTTCTCCTGCCTTCTCCCCATAACCCCTGACAGCACAAAAATGTATGCTACCAATTCATTTTTGGACCAAATTCAAATCTAATTATGCTCTTCCACATCTTCATCATTTCACGTATATCCGTTATTTTGGTACAAAGATTTCCACTGTTCCCATCTGCAATATTTACTTTTTAATATCGCTTGCCACATCCCTAGATTTCCAGGATCTACAATTTTCTGATTAATATTGAAAAAGAAGGAAAAAATGCAATGAATAATGCACCAAAAAGTGCCACAAATATTACAAATCAAATCCTCCAAATACAATTTAAGCACTTCTGTTTCAATAGACATACAGTGGAAACATGCATAATCAATTAAGCACACTAAGTAATATAGAATGATGAATTGTGTCGAAATGTTACAGTGCATACTTCTCGACTTCAGTAAAGTCCCTCCACCATTCCTCATCAATTATATGCCATGCCTGCTGATGAACAATATAGGAAATTGATGTAATTGTTAAATATACAGAATTTATAATATCTTTATAATAGCTTCAGGTAAAAAAGCAATTTATTTTGCAATATATGGGTATCGTTAACAATCAATGGGTTAATGTAGAAATAAGCAGGAAGAGTAAAATGCAGGAATATAATATTGTTTATATGCTGAGACTGAGCACTGTGTTCTGTTAATCAGATTGTTAAACAATGGAGTCCTGTTTCTTATTAACAGACTGATGTGGTTTGTTACGATCAATTACCAATCCGAGAGATCCACATCCTAAAATATTTCCTCAGCATATTCTGCACATTTCATTTATCACTTTTGTTGCCAGGAATGATAGTGGCGGCAGATACAATAGGGGCACATGGACATGACAGGGATGGAGGGACAAGGATTATGTGCGGGCAGAGATTAGTTTAAGTTAGTGTCATGTTCAGCATGGACATTGTGGGCAGAAGGACCTGTTCCTGTACTGTATTTTTCTATGTACAGGTCTTTGTTCTATGTAACTGTATGTTTTATATGCAGTATTCCGTTCAGGTATTCTGATCAGATGATTTAGGTTGGATCTAGTCTTTAATTAGCAGATAGTTACAAAGTACTGGAGTGACTCAGCAGGTCAGGCAGCATCTCTGGAGAAAAAGAATAGGTGATGTTTTGGGTCATTGATACCTAGTCTTTAATTTATTGGTTTGAATGTGGTTGGCAAAAACTGCATCCATTTTATTTGCTCCAAATATTGTTTTGTTAACACGCCTTTGCTTGCAACATTTTACATTTTTTACATTAGAATTGATGACTAGATCTGGAACTTTACTACATCTGGTGAGTGCATGAAATCCGAACAACTACAAACAAAAATTTCCGATTACTTTAAAGACATCTTTGTAAATCATGTAAATATTGTAGTCTAAGTTATCAATGCCAAGACTTGCCCAACTATTTTCTGGGGGAGAGAATTGACCCACATCTTATCAGTCAAACTAATCTGCCAAACTGCCCTCCCCAACTCTATGTAACTGATTTTTTCTTTTGTTTAAAATTCTAGTTTCAGATTCCAATATGTCACTCACATAAATTGTAAAATTGTATCATATTACATTCGTACTTTTGAAGAGAATCCCTCACTACCTGTTGGTGACATAGGAACTTCAGATGCTGGAATCTTGAGCAAAACGATAAAGTGATGGAGGAACTCAATGGGTCAGGCAGTATATGTGGGAAAAATGAATACGTGATTTTTCAGGTCGGGAGCCTTCTTCACGCTGAAAAAGGCAGAATCTGAAGAAGGCTCCTGACACAAAACGTTGCTTGTCCATTTCCTCCACAAATGCTGCCTGACCCATTAAATTCTTCCAGTACTTTGTGTTTTGCCTTACTAACTAATGCTGCCTCATTGCACAAAGTGGCAACAGTTAAGGAACACAACTAATGTGATCGGGATAAGAAGCTACTGCCCACAAATGCTTTTCATCCCTTGTTATTTTTTTTAATTTATTTTCACTCGTATTGATTCTATTTCCTCCTCTCAGAAGCCAAGATCATTCCTCAAATAATTTCTCACATTTGTTCTCTTTAAACCAACATTATCCGCTTCCCTTCTTTTCCTTGATGTCTGTAATTTCTTAGGATCAAGTGTGCTGGAACATATACGTGCTAATCTTGATCACCATGCACGCACATTCTTTAAATGGATATTGGATGAATCATATGTTTTTATTTGCACCATTATTTGATATATCTTAAGAGTGCTTTAAACTCATATAAAGTTTAACTTTCTAGCATTTTTCTTTTGAAACAAGGAACTGCAGATGCTTGTTTACAGAAAAAGACACAAAGTGCTGGAGTAACTCAGTGAGCCAGGCAGCATCTCTGGAGACCAATGATAGGTGATGTTGAGGGTCAGCACTCTTCTTCAGACTGATTGTGGGGGTGGGGGTGGAAGAGAGCTGGAAGTGAGGAGAGGCAGAGCAAATTAGGTGGATACAGGCGGTGGGGAGGGGGGGGGGAATGGGGGGGGGGGGTTGATAGGCAGATTGGACAAAGACCAGAGATGAAAAGACAAAAGGTGTGAGACAAAGGATTGAAGAGTTGTGATTTGTGAAGTTAGGGGAAACAATGTAGGGGAGGGGAGAAATAGATGCAACTCCAGATTGGGCATAGGGGAGACAAGGGAGCGAAATAAATGGGATGGGGGAAAGAAGTGGGGAAGTTGGGATGGTAGTTACGTAAAATTGGAGAACTCAATTTTGTACCATTAGGTTGTAAGCTACTGGAATAGGAGGTGCTGTTCTTCCAGTTTATATGTGCTCTCACTGTGGCAAAGGAGGAGGCCCAGGACAGTAAGGTCAGTATCGGAATGGGAATATGAATTTTGTATCGAAGTCTCGTGAGAGACTACATGAAGAACCTGCCAGCCCGCATGCGCATTAATACGTCAACGCATGGCGCGAGATTCGGAGCAGTTCGAAACTACTCTGGCAGGTAAGGGATTTTTGGTTCAGGAACGGGCCACTGCTCCGAAAATAGGTGCAGCGGGCCCGGAGAAGCTGGCACAGCCTGTGCAGCTACCGCAGTGGAGGCTCTGTAAAGGAGAAGGCGGTTGGAGTCAGTAAGCTGACGGCTCGGCTGGTACAGCTACCGCCGTGGAGGCTCTGTAAAGGAGCAGGTGGTTGGAGTCAGTAGGCTGACGGCTCGGCCGGGACAGCTACCGCTGTGGAGGCTCTGCAAAAGGAGCAGGCGGCCATATTCAATAGGCTGACGGCTCGGCTGGTGCAGCTATCGCCATTAAAGCTCCGAGAGGGAGCAGGCGGCCGGATTCAGTAGGCTGACGCCACGGCCGGTGCAGCTACCGCCATTGAGGCTCCGAGAGGGAGCAAATTTGGGGCTCCAAGGGAGCAGGCGACTGGTTGAGGCTCAAAAAGGGAGCCACCAGATGCCTGAAGGAAGCAACACCTGGCTCAGGGTTGCGTTATATTCTTCCCCTCTAGACTCCGTTGAGGCACCAGAAGGGAGCAAGCCCGGACTCTGAGTCATTAGCAGGCGCGACCTGTCCAGTGAGTATATAATAGAATTGTGCTCCTGGCTCAGGAGACACTTACAGGCTGCTCCAGTCAGATGCCTGAGGAAGCAACACCTGGCTCAGGGTTGCGTTATATATCTCCCGCTCAGAAGAGGGGAAGCAATACCTGGCTCAGGTTTGCGTTCAATATCTCCCGCTCAGAAGTGGGAAAGCAACACCTGGTTCAGGGTTGCATTATTTTAGTTCCCGCTCAGTAGAGGGGAGTACTGGAGATTATTACATAAGTAACTCCATGTGGGGATATCGACAAGGAATTTGAATCTCCTGAATTTATGGGGGATATGCTGCAGTTTAATCATATGAAGGAGTTCCGGCTCTTGTCACATCATTTGCCACCCCTTCGGGGATAGGAGATCCACTGGAGGAGATCTGGCTAAGAGCATCAGTGATTTAACTTCTCATCAGCTAAGGAGGGGTATATGCTGGATACGGCTGGGAAATATGACTAGTCCAGATGAACTGCCTGACTTTGGATGTTCCAAAATCAATCTAACCATTTGGGATATCTCAGTGGTGATACGTGGGCAAGAATTAAAATTTCAGCGTATCCAAAGACTGTTCACTGATGTCATTACGGCCTTTGCAAGGGCAGTAGATGGGTTCAGCTTACAGCAATGCAGAAGATGCATTAGCACTTCTATGTAATATGTAGTTGGAGCTAAATTGCCTTCGCAAAATGCTATAAGGCCTGAGGTAATTCCTAAAAATTTGCTCATTTATGCATGGCCAGTAACATGCAGCCTGCAAAGTATCTCTTCGGAGAGGACTTATGTAAGCAAGTTTAAGACTTGCAGGAAGAATTCTAGGCAGCTGCGGGGGTGGTAGAACCATCCTATGTAGGTAGGGCCTCAGTATTCCGGCGGGCATACCACTATATATAACTAACGGCAGGAATCGTTACTCTGAGGCTGGTTGGAACACCAGGCCTACTCAATCAAAAGAGGCCTTTTTTAGGCCAGGGCCATCGCGCTCACCTTGGTGAAGAGAATGTGTTGCGCACACTGGCGACTGAGATAGGTCGTTCCAGGCAGAGGACTGCGGCAGCAACTCCTGGTTCAGGGTTGCATTATGATATTTTCCACTCTGAGGGTGACTGACTGTGAGGAGTTGACAGGGAACTCGTATTCCCACACCAAGTGGATGCTTTGCTTCAATTCTAGTCGCATAAGGATCTGATATATGTTCTGATTCTGTCAAGACACTGGAGGTTTGTAGGTGAATGCCATCAGTTGAGGCAAAATCAAAGTCCAAAGGCTTTAACCCCAGAAAGTTTTGAGATTTCTCAGGGAAGGTTTCGGCTTGAACAAGGTCAGTAGAGGGTACTTCTGTGTTATACACAGTCTAAACAGGTTCAGCGCTCACCATAGTTGCTGTACTCTCCTCATACTCAGTACTGTCCCCAGTGGTTCAGGATGTCTGTGCAAGGAGATAGAGCAAAATCTAGGATCAGTTGACTATTAGTCTTCTGCCCGAGGCCAAATTTTTTGGTGGTGTCTGTCTCAGGGACTGCTGGATCTTCGTGGCTGAGGTGATATCACCTTTTGTCTATTATTCTATTTCCAATCTTGGTGGTTTTTATAGCAAGGGCTTTCTCAGAAACTGCCTTGAACACATCTACAGTCACCATCTGTCTCGTCATGGACAGCAAAACAACAATGAGGTGAAGGCTGTTGAGTATGCAAATGTTATTACATCAGTCACATGAGATGTGCTGTCGATATTCAAGTCCGAGATAGGTAAGACGGTTCGACAATCAGGTGGCGACAGATAACCGCCGAATTTTCCATTTTACAAATCATAAACGGTTATAAGATTCAGTTTTCTGGTTAAATAATTCCTCCGCGGCAAGAGAAGCCAAGATTTCCGTACTTATGGTTCAAAGAGGAAACAATGGCTATCCAAGTGAAAACAGAGACATCTCACAAAGGAAGAGCAGTCTGCCCAAGAACTAGAGGGGTATATTCTAATATTTGCTCAAGGTTGAAGAAAAATGGAGGAGGCCAAATCAGGCTTGGAATTGGCTAGTCTGATCATGTGGTTGGTATAACCAGTTTAAGATGGATAATTGCCATTCAGCAATTTAGCTGATTACGGAGGATTTAGGGCCTCAATCGATCTTTAAGATTTATACCTTTCCATATCAATATACGACAGGCACAGATATATCTGGTGTTTTATGGCAAGGCCAGTGTTGGAAATTTTGGGTTCTACCTAAGGGGTTGACTTCAGTCCTAGGCTATTTACAAAAATTCTAAAGTTAATGCTGACCTACTCAGATCTAAAGGGCATTTTGTCACAGAGTTTATAGACAACATGAATTATAGTAGTGCCATTTTGGCGTACTCACCCAGGGCTTCCATTATAGATAAGTCTGCTGAAAGAAGCTCTTATATTTGCTCGAAGACACGACTGGTGGCTAGTTCAGACTATTTCTCGTGCATCTATCATTGCATGGTTCTATGGAAAGTTTGTGAAGAGATACATGTGAGCTACTTTAAACAAAAAGTAGCAGAGGTTGGGTTTGGGTTTAAAATAAGCGATTATGGTATAGTGCAATTGGCACTGCTCTTGCTGCTTTGTCATTGTATCTATTTCGATAAGTGGGACAACAAATGATTGGTTACTCTCCCACTGGTAACTAAGGTTATGAAAGGTGTCTTTTATATGAACACTCTAAAGCCTAGATTCAAAGTAGTGTGGAATGTGTAATCAGTATAATTTATTATGCAGAGATTCATTCACTGTATTCCTAATATTGGAGCAGTATCTTTTCAGTTAATTATGTTTATGACAACTGATTTCAGCACAAAGAGCACAGTCTTTACACAATCTCCGTCTGGATCTCTGGGTCATATCTGACATAAGGATAGCTTTTATGAATGAACTCATAAAGCAAACGGGCACGGTTGGGTAAGTTGGAGTTGACAGCATACCCACCAGATCGGAGATTGGGGTGTTGATTATGTAAAAAGATAAAAGGTACACAAAAATGCTGGAGAAACTCAGCGGGTGCAGCAGCATCTATGGAGCAAAAGAAATAGGCAACGTTTCGGGCCGAAACCCTTCTTAAAAAGATACACTGTGCTTACTAGTGCCTATGAAATGAAGGATAGTTCCTTCATAGTTATTTAATAATTTAACACGAGATTGTTGGTGCAGACTATTTCAAGATGGATAGAGTGTAAACAGCTAAAAGCGGGAGTGAATTCAAATAATTTCAAGTCTCACTCTATAACCATATAACCATATAACCATTACAGCACGGAAACAGGCCATCTCGGCCCTTCAAGTCCGTGCCGAACATTTTTTTTTTCACCTTCTTTCTTCTTTCTTCCCCCTAGTCCCATCTACCTGCACTCAGACCATAACCCTCCATTCCTTTCCCGTCCATATACCCATCCAATCTATTTTTAAAGGATAAAATCGAACCTGCCTCCACCACTTCCACTGGAAGCTCATTCCACACAGCTACCACTGAGTAAAGAAGTTCCCCCTAATGTTACCCCTAAACTTCTGTCCCTTAATTCTCAAGTCATGTCCCCTTGTTTGAATCTTCCCTACTCTCAATGGGAAAAGCTTATCCACGTCAACTCTGTCTAACCCGCTCATAATTTTAAAGACCTCTATCAAGTCCCCTCTTAACATTCTGCACTCCAAAGAATAAAGACCTAACTTGTTCAACCTTTCTCTGTAACTTAGTTGCTGAAACCCAGGCAACATTCTAGTAAATCTCCTCTGTACTCTCTCTATTTTGTTGACATCCTTCCTATAATTAGGCGACCAAAATTGTACTCCATAATCCAGGTTTGGCCTCACCAATGCCTTGTACAATTTTAACATTACATCCCATCTTCTATATTCAATGCTCTGATTTATAAAGGCCAGCACACCAAAAGCTTTCTTTACCACCCTATCTACATGAGATTCCACCTTCAGGGAACTATGCACAGTTATTCCTAGATCCCTCTGTTCAACTGCATTCCTCAATTCGCTACCATTTACCATGTACGTCCTATTTTGATTTGTCTTGCCGAGATGTAGCACCTCACATTTATCAGCATTAAACTCCATCTGCCATCTTTCAGCCCACTCTTCCAAATGGCCTAAATCTCTCTGTAGACTTTGAAAATCTACTTCATTATCCACAACACCACCTATCTTAGTATCATCTGCATACTTACTAATCCAATTTTCCACACCATCATCCAGATCACTGATGTACATGACAAACAACAGTGGACCCAACACAGACCCCTGAGGCACCCCACTAGTCATCGGCCTCCAACCTGACAAACAGCCATCCACCATTACTCTCTGGCATCTCCCATTCAGCCACTAGAACCCTTTTTAAACAACGGAACAACATGCGCAGTACGCCAATCCTCCGGCACTATTCCCGTTTCTAATGACATTTGAAATATTTCTGTCATAGCCCCTGCTATTTCTACACTAACTTCCCTCAATGTCCTAGGGAATATCCTGTCAGGACCTGGAGACTTATCCATTTTCATATTTTTCAAAAGTGTCCGCACCTCCTCTTCTTTGAATCTCATAATTTCCATTGCTACTCTGCTTGTTTCCCTTACCTCACATAATTCCATATCCTTTTCCTTGGTGAATACCGAAGAAAATAAATTGTTCAATATCTCCCCCACTTCTTTTGGCTCTGCAGATAGCTGTCCACTCTGACTCTCTAATGGACCAATTGTATTCCTTGTTATCCTTTTGCTATTAATATAGCTGTAGAAACCCTTTGGATTTACTTTCACCTTACTTGCCAAAGCAACCTCATACCTTCTTTTAGCTTTTCTAATTTATTTCTTAATATTCTTTTTACATTCTTTATACTCCTCAAGCACCTCATTTCCTCCATGCTGCCTATAATTATTGTAGATCTCTCTCTTTTTCCGAATCAAGTGTCCAATTTCCCGTGAAAACCATGGCTCTTTCCAATTTTTACTATTTCCTTTCAACCGAACAGGGACATAAAGATTCTGTACTCTTAAAATTTCACCTTTAAATGTCCTCCATTTCTCTTCTACATCCTTCCCATAAAACAACATGTCCCAATTCACTCCTTTTAAATCCTTTCGCATCTCCTCAAAGTTAGCCTTTCTCCAATCAAAAATCTCAACCCTAGGTCCAGTTCTGACCTTCTCCATAATTATATTGAAACTAATGGTATTGTGATCATTGGACCCGAAGTGCTCCCCAACGCATACCTCCACCACCTGCCCTGTCTCATTTCCTAACAGGAGGTCCAGCACTGCCCCTTCTCTAGTAGGTACCTCTATGTATTGCTGCAAAAAACTATCCTGCACACATTTTACAAACTCCAAACCATCCAGCCCTTTTACAGAATGTGTTTCCCAGTCTATGTGTGGAAAATTGAAATCTCCCACAATCTCTACCTTGTGCTTACTACTAATATCTGCTATCTCCTTACATATTTGCTCTTCCAATTCTCGCTCCCCATTTGGCGGTCTATAATACACCCCTATAAGTGTTGCTACACCTTTCCCATTTCTCAGTTCCACCCAAATAGCCTCCCTAGACGAGCCCTCTAATCTATCCTGCCAAAGCACTGCTGTAATATATTCCTTGACAAGCAATGCAACACCCCCACCTCTTGCCCCTCCAATTCTATCACCCCTGAAGCGACGAAATCCTGGAATATTTAGTTTCCAATCACAGCCCTCCTGCAACCATGTTTCACTGATCGCCACAACATCATACTTCCAGGTGTCAATCCAGGCTCTAAGCTCATCCACCTTTCTTACAATGCTCCTAGCATTAAAATATACACATTTAAGAAATCTACCACCACTTATTCTCTGTTTATTTTCTTTTTCTTCTTTCTCCCCTACATTTTGGGTCTGAGTGCTTCCCTTCTCTGCCTCCTGCCTCCCACATTTTCTACTAGCTTTCTCTATTTGAGTCCCTCCCCCCAACCGTTCTAGTTTAAAGTCTCCCCAGTAGCCTTTGCAAATCTCCCCGCCAGGATATTGGTCCCCCTCGGGTTCAAGTGCAACCCGTACTTTCTGTACAGGTCACACCTTCCCCAAAAGAGGTCCCAATGATCCAGAAATTTGAATCCCTGCCCACTGCACCAGTTCCTCAGCCACGCATTTATCCTCCACCTCATTCCATTCCTGCTCCCACTGTCGCGTGGCACAGGTAGTAATCCTGAGATTGTTACCTTTGCGGTCCTTCTCCTTAACTCTCCTCCCAACTCCCTAAACTCTCCTTTCAGGACCTCCTCTCTTTTTCTGCCTATGTCATTGGTACCTATATGTACCGCAACCTCAGGCTCCTCTCCCTCCGATTTCAGGATATCTTGGATGCGTTCAGACACATCCCTGACTGAGGCAAACTACCATCCAGGTCTCCTGACTGCATCCACAGAATCGCCTATCCGACCCCCTAACCATAGAGTCCCCTATTACTATTGCCCTCCTCTTCTTTTTCCTACCCTTCTGAGCAACAGGGCCAGTCTCTGTACCGGAGGCCCGGCCGATGTCGCTACCCCCAGGAAGGCTGTCCCCCCAGCTGTCCCTATCAGGGGGGGGCTGGCTCATTAGCAGCCAATAGAATGGAATTTCCCCTCAGATAATCTCATTTTCAGAAGTTATAAAATTTTGTTGAGCATGTCTGGATGGTTGCAGATAGAATTCTGAACAGTGTTGCATGAGCTATTGTCTAACCCAAAGGCAATTGGGACTGTGGTCCAATTAAGGGCAATGTACATGTATGTAAGTTAGCATCATGTTGTTAATAGCCCATGTCTTTTCTACCATTTATGGTTATCTGTTTAAGTGTTTCACACACAGATTGGTTTACTGCATGAAACCACAGCTTCGAAGGCTTCACGTAATCTCTCACGAGACCGATATAAAATAGAAAGATTAAACGAAAACTTACCGTTTGAAGTTTGATCTTTATTTTATGAGAAGGTGAAGTGAGGGACTATGTGCCCTCCACTCCCAACCCTGAATCTCATAAAGATCATTCGGTAAGTCAAGTGTTATTAATCTTTCTATAGTTCGTGCAAGTGGTCTGTGGTTTCATAGAGTTGCTCTGAAGATTGGCGCGCATGCGGGCTGGTGGGTTCTTCACGTAGTCCCTCACTTCAACTTCTCATAAAATAAAGATCAAACTTCAAACGGTAAGTTTTCGTTTAATCTTTCTATTAAAATGGTTAGCAAACACGAGATCCAGCAGGTCTTGGTGGACCGAGCACGTTTTTGGTGAAACCATCGCTGAGTCTACACTTGGACTCGCAGATGTAAAGGAGGCCACATCATGAACACCACATGCAGTAGATGAGGTTAGAGAAGGTGCACGACCTGTCATTGAACATTTGCGCTTGGTTCATCAAGTTCCATTGGATCACCCAGTAGTAAACTATTAAACTCCTCTTCCCATTCACATACGGACCTTACTGTCTTGAGCCTCCTCCATTGCCAGCGTAAGGTCACACACTAACTGGAGGAACAGCACCTCATATTCTACTTTGTTAGCTTATAACCCAACAGTATGAGCATTGAATTCTCCACCTTTAGGTGACTCATCTGCAAACAACCCCCTCCCCTGTTCCCCACTTAGTCTTGCACCTATTCCTTCCTACCCCTTCCCTTCTACCTACGTTCCTTCCTCCAGCTTCACAATTGGCAACTCTTCAATCCTTTTGTCTCACTTACTGACCTTTCATCTCTGACCTTTGCCAAACCATTTGCATATCAACACCTTCCCTCGCCTGTATCCACCTATTACTTGCCAGGCTTTGTCCTGCTGCTCCTCTCTTCTAGCTTTCTTTTCCCCTCCCCCTTTCTCACAATCAACCTGAAGAAGAGTTCCTTCTCTGAAATGTCACCTATCCATGATCTCCAGAGATTCTGCCTGACTCACTGAGTTACTCCAGAACTTTTGTCTTCTTTTGCCAGCACTTTTCCTTTCTCTTGATCTGACTCACTGGTGCACAGTGACTATTAAATTCACAAACACCCAATCAATTCCGAATCTGGGAATTCCACATTGCATGTTGGTCCTTCAATGTGAGTAAAGATTTTCACTTTCAAATTTGTGACTCAATGCATTGTAGAAGCAAGGCTTTGCATGCTGATGCTGAACAAATGTGCCTGAGTTAGCTGGTGGTGGTATCTCCCTTAGTGTATATGACGGAAAGTTGCAGGGGTGAGTACACTGGTAACCTTGCAAATGTTTAACACTGGCAACCAAGGACATATTTCCCTCGCACCGATCCTTCCTTATCATTCGCCAAATTGTTACCCAGCTCTATGGCCTTTTTGTTTTATTGTTATAATTTGAACATCATCTGAAATATTCACCCAGCATCTTTTATTTCAAAGGCCTATGTACACCCACAACTAAATGTTCCAATTGGCATCTGGTGCAGTGGGGAGAACAATTCACATAAAATTATGAGTTTTCATCTCCAAGATGAAGAAATGGAAATTAAAGCTGCAATGCTGGGATTAGGTGGAGTCATTTGAGTGGAAAATTAGACACCACCAGGCAAGGGGGAGGGGGGTTGAACAGGGAACTTGAGAAACACTGAATAAGCTAAAATGAGAAATGGCTGACATATCTTTCTCTGGCTATTTTGTGTGAATATTGCGGTTGCCTGCATTTTGACTGTAGAAAAACAGGCAGTTCAGAACTGATAACTTGCTCACAACGAGGGCACAAAGTCTGACAATGGGCGGCACAGTGGTGCAAGCACAGAGTTGCTGCCTGACAGCACCAGAATCCTGAGTTCAATCCTGACTATGGGTGCTGTCTATGGGGTTTGTATGTTCTCCCTGTGACCACATGGGTTTTCTCCAGGTGTTCTGGTTTCCTCCCATATTCTGAAGACGTGCAGGTTTCTAGGTTAATTGACATAAAATTGCTCAGTGTATAGCACACGGGCGATTGCTGGTTGGCGCACACTCAGTGTATAGCACACGGGTGATTGCTGGTTGGCGCACACTCAGTGGGCCGACGAGTTTGTTTCCATTGCTGTATCTCTAAACAAAACTAAACTAAACTAAAAAACCCTGATTGTGTAAAGTGCTAATTGTTTGATTACCTTTTGCCTTGTCTCAGTTTTTCATTTGAACTTTTTATATGCATTTGATATTCTATTTTTAATATATGTAAGCAAAATATAAGGGGAAGAAAGAACTCAACGGGTCAGACTTGTTGCCTGACCTGAGTTACTCCAGCACTGTGTTTTGCTCAAGATTTCAGCATCTGCAGTTCCTTGTGTTTCTTTTTGATATCTGTGAACCTGTATCCCAAGATTATCGAGCTTCTCATTTTTCATTACTTGATATTTTAATATATATATATATTGGCATAAAACATTTGCAAAGTCATTGGCTTCTTGCAATGTAAAGAGCAGACAGTGAGCTGCTCTGGGGAGATCCTGTGGCCACAAAAATGAATTCATTTTGTTCCCCACTTCAACAATGTATCCGAATTCCCACAGCAACTTCCTTTGATCACCTGAACCAGCTATAGTTGTGTTTTGAAGCAAAATGCATGCATACTAATTTATGAAAAATGAGCAGCGAACAGCAAAGTAGACTATCAATAATTTATTCATGTCTGCCGGTAATTGATAAACGTTGTAATGCCTTCTATATCTATATGGTACATTTTTAATTGTAGTGGTCAGCAAGGGTAGTGCGGCATAGCCTCATGACTTTGGACTGAGACCGCAGGAGAATAAAGAACAGAGACTGCAGGCTGTCGGTTTTGGTCTTGAACAAAGGTTGTGTGAGCGACAATGGAATCTCTATGTATTTAGAAGCTGGTAGATCCAATACCTACCTGTTGTGGTGAGCCACTATCTCTTCTCGTTTTGTCTGGTAGACCTAGCACCGTACTAATTATGTTTATATTTTTTGGCATGCTTCATTATCTTGAATAAAGCAGCAAATGCACGACTGAAACCATAGATATGCTCAAAGCTGATGTATTTTGTATGCGTACATTCAACATGCACATAACATGCACACATAAACACATGCGTTCATATGTACGTAGACATTCCTGACATTAAATGTTGATGCAGCATGATATGTATTTGAGTTTGAAGTTGGAAATATAATCTTGTAAGATATATTCCTGTCTAAAGTAAATTGATCTTGAATTACTAAATCTGGGGAAGACTGTCAGTGTGAAATATTGACTCAGTTACTACACGGTCTCTTCAAAATAGCCTGCCAGTTTAACTTTTACTTTAGCCGATTAACCTTTATCCAAAGCATTGCTGGCAAAGCATTATGTGATGGGTTACATTCTTCAATTGTCATCAGCTGGGATAGTGTCTGCCCTGCCACACATGAATGGATTCAGTGCAGTTTGACTTATGGGGTGTCTTGCATGCTGCGTGGCATAATCTTAAATTGTGGAGCCTTGCTATTGATTACCTGATGGCACAGCAGTCTTTGACGCATCACATGCATTCTCCCAGCCTGATGTCCCACAATTGGCTTCTGTCCTAAATTATGAAAATGCCACACAGATCTGCTATAATTAATTAATACAATTAAAATAAGTCATGGCATCCTCTTTGCTCCTTTCCAAATTAGGTTGTATTTGTAAGTATTGTTCCAATTATCTTATCTGTTGGATGCATTATTTTAAATCCTACACCGTCATGGTTATAACTCAAATTGTTTGCGTGAGATTGTAACACATCAGCATTAAACATTTACAGACAACTCCATGTGGATGGTCAATTTTGTTTCCTTTGGTTTGTGTTCAATATGATCTTAAAATAATTTGTTGTCATCCTGATCAACACTTACCCAAACCAACATTTCTGATGGGACTCACTGTTATAAGTTTGTAATTGATTCCCTGGAGATATGGGCAGATGTGGTGGGTCAACAGGCCGGGCATAAATTTATCGTAAATACCTGCATGAACAATCTCTGGTTTAGTTTAGTTTAGAGATACAGCACTGAAACAAGCCTTACAGCTCACTGACTCCAAATCGACCAGTAATCCACCCAACACAGACAGTGGAGCACATAGTCACCAGTTGCCCCAAACACCGGCCACCGAATGGTGAACGAGGTCTGATTGACCTGGACGATGACACGTTGGCCTGGCTCGCCTCAATGGAGCTGCAGGTCTAAAAGACATACGACAGAAGAAGAAGACCAGTAATCCCTGCACACTACACTATCCTCCACACAATAGACAATTTACAATTTTACCAAGCCAATTAGCCTGTAAACCAGTATATCTTTGGAGTGTGTGAGGAAACTGGAGCACCCAGAAAACACACACGCAGGTCACAGGGAGAATGTACAAGCTCCGTAGAGATAGCACCCATGGTTCCGATCGAAACCAGGTCCCTGGTGCTGTAAAGCAACAATTCTACAGCTGCACCACCATGCCGCCCCAGTTCATAACAATAATCTATATGCAGACACACACATAATTACCAATTATGCGGAATAGATGCAGTAAATCTGCAGAAGAGGCCCCACGATTAGTGGGGATTTCATGGACATTTGTGAGAATGAATTATGTTCAAGTTTGACTGCTGGGACTGGTTTTAGAGCTGCTGTAGACAATATAGAAAGGGACAATATCTCTAACTCTTATCTTCCTTTTCTCAACTTCTGTATGTCTGTCATAGGGGATGGCTCGCACTCAATATCCAATACAATCCAACTCAATTTCCCAACTATCTGTAGTCCGCCTCCACCCATCTAGCCTATAAAGACTTTGTCCCATTCTCCCCCTTTCTTTAGCTCTTATCTATTCTGATGGCAACACTTTCAGTGGCTTCCAAGATGTCTTACTTTCTCCTTAAGCTTCCATTCTTAAGTGGCTTCCACTCTGCTGCAGTTGACAGTACTTTCAATTTAAGGGGCTGTCCCACTGTACGAGCTAATTCAAGAGTTCTCCCGAGTTTCCCCTGATTCAAACTCGGAGAATTACGGTAATAGCCGCTTGTAGGTACACGGGGCTCTTGTGGACATTTTTCAACATGTTGAAAAATCTTCACGAGTCTTCACGAGCATACCGCGTTTCCCGAGTACCTGCCGTTAGCGTTACAAGCTGCTAAGAGACGTCCCGAGCTCCGACGTACCCGCTACGTACATTCTACGTGCTTGTCACGAGTTTGATTTTTTTTTAAACTCGGCAGAGCTCTTGAATTACCTCGTACAGTGGGACAGCCCCTTTACATTTTCAGTACCTCTGCAATTCACTACTTCTCCTCCTACCCAGAGCAACAATAAGGATCTGCTTATCCTAGCTTTCCATCCCAAAATCCTCCACATTGAGCAAGTCATTCCCCTTAATGTAATTCATTTCCAACATGATGCCACCTGCCCTTCCCTTTCAGCATTCCTATGGGACCATCCACTTCTAAATCCAGTGTTCCATCTCCACCAACATTCGTCCTTTCACATGCAACTGCAAGAGTTTTAACAACTAGTTTCGTTTTTTTAAATTATTGTCATGTGTACCGAGGTACAGTGAAAAGCTTTTTGTTGTGTGCTATCCAGTCAGCGACAAGACTATACATGATTACAGTCAGGCCATCCACAGTGTAACGGGTATAATGTTTAGTGCAAGATAAAGTCCGATTGTAGATAGTTTGAAGGTCTCTAATGAGGTAGATGGGAGGTAAGGCCCATAGTTGGTGAGAGGACGTTTCAGTTTCCTGATAACCGCTGGGAATGTCTCTGAATCTGGAGTTATGCGTTTTCAAACTTTTGTACCTCTTGCCTGATGGGAGAGGGGAGAAGAGGGAGTGACCTTGGTTATTGGTTATTGCTGGCATTGCCAAGGCAGCATGAAGTATAGATGGAGTCAGTGGAAAGGAGGTTGGTTTGCACGATGGTCTAGGCTATGTCCACAACTTTCTGCAATTTCTTGCAGACTTGGATGGAACTCTTCTTAAACCATTCAGTGATGAATCATGATGTAATGTTTTCTACTGCACATCTGTAGAAATTGGAAGAGGGTTGTTGGGAACAGGCCGATCTACCTAAGCCTTCTAAGGAAGTAGAAGCGTTGGTGTGCTTTCTTGGCCATTGCTTTGATGTGGCTGGAAAATTTGCTAGTGATGTTCCAAAGAACTTGAATCTTTCAACCATCTCTACTTCGGTGCCATCAATATATACAAGGGTGCGTGTACCGCTTTACTTCCTGAAATCAATCACAATCTCATTTGCCTTACTAACATTGGGGAAAGAATGTTGTCTTGGTACCAGGTTATGTGGCTCGCAATCTCCTTCCTGTACTCCGTCTTGTCATTATTTGATATCTGGCCCGCTACGGTGGTGTCGTCTGCAAATTTGTAATTTGAGTTGAATTGGTTGAGCTGAACTGCCTTTGTTGCTCTTCACTTCCCAGAATCTATTGACCAAAACACTTTATTTCCAGGTGAAGCAAGTGATAATGTATACAGGGTGTAATTGTCGCATATCAGGAGGGGGCAGGACTCATTGAATTAGATAGGTGTCGAGTTTGCATTTAGAGAGATTTTGCGGGCTTGTTTTATCAGGCATTCAGAGACCTTGTGCATGTACAAAGCACGGATTAAAATAGATGTGAATTGATATATGTATCAATCTTCAGCATCGTTCTTGGTTTCAAGTCATATTTGGCGAAAACAAAAAAAAATGTTTTTACTTGCAATGACATAACAGGCCTATAAACACAGTACTCATAGATAAGATAATTTTAAAAAAAACAATAAATTAAAAAAGGTAATATTATTGTAATATTAATGCCACCAAGGCAGTTTGTGGTTCATAGTTTGGTGTTTGTAGTGTTCAGGAGCCTGAAGGCCGCTGGGAAGAAGTTATTCTTGAACTCCTGCACCTTCTCCCAAATGGCAGGAGTGAAATTAGTGCGTGGCCAGGATGGTGTGGGTCTCTGATAATGCTGACTGCCATTTTGAGGGAGCACGTCCTAAAGATCCCTTTGATCGTGGGAAGGTCAGTGCCCATTATGGACTGCGCAATGTCCACCATTTTTTTTAAACTCCTTTTTTCCTGGGTCTTTGAGTTGCCAAACCTGGCAACCAATTAATATGGAGAAGGTCAAGAGAGTATTCGCAATATACCAATTTGCCAAGCACCTGAATAAAATAGACTCTAGGAGAAGATAGACACAAAAAGCTGTAGCAACTCAGCGGGACAGGCAGCATCTCTGGAGAGAAGGAATGGGTAATGTTTTGGGTTGAGACCCCTCTTTAGACTGGTTAGGGATAAGGGAAACGAGAGACTTAGATGTTGATGTGGAGAGATAAAGAACAATGAATTAAAAATATGCAAAAAAGTAATGATGATAAAGGAAACAGGCCATTTTCACCCTACAAGCCGTTTGTAGGGTGAAAATGAAAAACTGGTGTGACTTGGATGGGGGACGGATAGAGAGAGAGGGAATACTGGGGCTACCTGAAGTTAGAGCAATCAATATTCTTACCACTGGGCTGTAAGCTGACCAAGTGAAATATGAAATGCTGTTCCACCAATTTGCGTTTAGCCTCACTCTGACAATGCAGGAGACCGAGGACAGAAAGGTCTGTGTCGGAATGGGAAGGAGAATTAAAGTGTCCAGCAACCGGGAGATCAGGTTAGTTCACGCGGGCTGAGCGAAGGTGTTCCTCGAAACGATCGCACAGTCTGCGTTTGGTCTCGCCAACATATAAGAGTCCACATCTTGAACTACGGATACAGTAGATGAGGTTGGAGGAGGTGCAAGTGAACCTCTGCCTAACCTGAAAGGACTGTTGGAGTCCCTGGACAGTCAAGGGAGGAGGTATAGTGACAGGTGTTGCATCTTCTGCAGTTGCAGGTGTAGGTACCTGGGGAAGGGACGGTTTGGGTGGTAAGGGATGAGTTAACCAGGGAGTTGCGGAGGGAATGGTCTCTGCGGCAGGGGGAAAGGGGTGGAGATGGGAAAATGTGGCTCATGGTGGGATCCCGTTGGAGGTGGCAGAAATTTTGGAGGATAATTTTTTGGTATGCGACGTCTGATGGGGTGGAAGGTAAGGACTAGGGGGACTGTCTCTGTTGCGACTAGGGAAGGAGGAGCAAGGGCAGAGCTGCAGGGTACAGAGGAGTCACGAGTGAGGGCTTCATCTATGATGGGAGAGGGAAACCCCATTCCCTCAAGAATGAGGACATCTCGGATGTTCCACTATGCCACACTTCATCTTGGATGCAGATGCAGCGTAGACAGAGGAATTGGGAGTAGGGGATAGAGTCTTTGCAGGAAGCAGGGTGGGAAGAGGTGTAGTTGAGATAGTTATGGGAGTCAGTGGGTTTGTAATAGATGTCAGTCAATAGTTTATTTCTTGTGATGGAGACTGTGAGATCAAGAAAGGGGAGGGAGGTGACAGAGATGGTCCAAGTAAATTTGAGTGCAGGATGAAAATTGGTGGTGAAGTTGATGAAGTCCATAAGTTCTGCATGGGTGCAAGAGGTAGCACCAATGCAGTCATCAATGTAACAGAGATGGAGTTCGAGAATGGGGCCAGCGTTCACCTGGAATAGGGATTGTTCAATGTACCCTATAAAGAGGCAGGCATTGCTGGGGCCCATGCAGGTGCCCTTAGCTATGCCTTAGACCTGGAGGAAGTGGAAGGACTCAAAGGAGAAGTTGTTTAGGGTGAGGACCAATGGAGTGCAAGTCGAGGAAAATTGGATGGTTCTGCGGGTGAGGAAGAAATGGAGGGCTTTAAGGCCTTGTTGGTGGGGTATGGAGGTGTAGCGTGACTGAACGTCCATAGTAAAGATGAGGGAGTGGGGGGCTCGGAGAGCTTGTCATTAAAAAGACAAAGGGCATACGAGGTTTCTTGGGCATAGGTCAGGAGAGATTGGACCAGGGAGGATGGATTGGAGGGGAGGTACATGGAAATCATTTAGGTGGGACAGGAGCAGGCAGAAACACAGGGTCTGCCAGGGCAGTTGTGTTTGTGAATTTTGGGGAGAAGGTAAAAACGGGCTGTGTGGGGCTGTGAAACGATAAGGTTGGAGGCTGTGGAAGGCAGACAGCCAGGTGATGAAATCAGTAATGGTGTTTGAGATTAAGGCCTGGTGTTCATCTGTGGGATCATGGTCCAAGGATCAGTAGGAAGAGGTGTCAGATAGTTGTCGCCTGGCTAAGCCCAATAGAGGTCAGCGCGCCAGCCCTCCACGGCAGCTAGGAGAGTTGCATATTGCCCATTGAATAACTCTACCGTTCTTGACCTAGGATATCATAAAACTGAAACTTGTATTTTGAGTTCTGGTTTTGAATGAATGGAAATGAACCTTGCTCATTAAAGCAACCAGATTTTATGTCTTTGCTTCTTGCTGACTTTGCTCTTTCACTCCTCACTCTCTTGCGAGGCAATGTGCTCAGCCATATCTGCTTTCCCACCATATCAGAACTGTAGCCAAACTTACATTGGCCATTCGGTGTGATAGCATACTATTCATCCTATCTGTACAAGAAGAGAAATATATGAAGGGTCATGCTTCCGCCCTGATTCTTGTAGAAATACTCTGGGATATATAAAATAGAAACTGCGTCATGAAGATTGATACACCGGAAGTGGCGGCGCTGCCCAAGCAGCTGCGGCTCACCTGCAGTCCGTCTGTCTTTTCTTTTTTTCTGTTTTCTTTTGTCCTGTTGTTTAGTTTATTTTGTTTATTTTAGTTGTGTATGTGTGGGGGAGGGGGAGGGAGAAATTCTTTTTAGTCTCTTCCTTCGGGGGGGATGCAACCTT
>JAXLNO010005167.1:0-82500 GCA_038087875.1 Malacoraja senta | reverse complement strand
ATTTTGTTTTATTTCTCATGTGTTGTCAATTTGAAACTCCCAACGTGTTAATTATGGAGCATTTCCTCTAAAATAGGAAATAGAAATTAGAAAATAGAAATCACTTCATAGTTACCTGTCCTTCTGTAATGAAAAAAAAGGATATTAGGATAATCTGCCATTTATATGGTTTTGCGCTGTATCATTTCCTTGGCTCGCATTTCAAAATTAATAATTGCCAAGAATTTCTTGTATAATACACTGATGTCTCCACGATCTTTATCTGTTCCTTGTAAAGTTAATGCAAACTGATGAGATTAACATCATGTATAATCTCTGCACATATGATACAAATAAGATGTTATGCATTACAGCAGATAATGGAATGAAAAATGCATTGGACTGAACTGTACAGAGACAAGTATTTTATTACATAGCGAACAGACAGTTTATTTCCGGGAATGCATTGCCTAAAAGTTATAAAATGGTGGAAGTAAAATAGTAACAATAATCATCTCATTGTTCAACTTCATCATAATGTGTACAAATAAGTCACATCATTCGAGGAGAGCATCTTTTCGAAATCCGACACTTAACATCAGTGGATAGGAGTTGCATGACCCTCCTGCTGCTTACTGAGTACTGCAGATGTCTGCCTCAGCAGGAAGCCCTTCCCCCTTCCTTAATGGAGCTCTGGGGAATGCCGAGGATCCTGGAATAAAATCCTGTCCTTCCCTTCCAACCTCCTCCCCAAACTCCTGCTGAGATGGGAAAAGAAATCCTCCACGCATCTCAAAGTATTTCTGTGGCACTATTTCTGGCTGCAATATAAATTAGCAATAGGAAAGCTGGTAATACAATCTATCATATATATGTGTAGACTTGGGTTTGTGTTGGCAATGATACGGGAAAAACATATTCAAATATTAAATTGCAACTCTGCCTCAATTAACTCATTTGTAAAGTACTTTGTGAACATTTTTGCTCAATATCCTCCAATTGTTAAAACTTGATGCACTATAGGAGGCAGGTTTTACCAGAGCAACACATTCCTTGCAAATGCATAAACCAACTGCAGTAAACACCATTAAAAGCGTAGGCATTGCATTAAATGAGAAATATCTGGAAATATAACACTATTATGAATCACTGAAGCTTTGAACCATGCAGATGAGTCCTGTGACAAGTACTCAGATTATTTTTTTTCAATTTATCTTTAATTAAAAGGAAAAGTAAGAAAATATTAGAAGACAATTTGCATTAGGATTCATTAGAAAGTGATTTACTGGTTTTATAATTTTAATTTAATACAGTTCACTTTATTTACCTTGTGCATTTACATAAAGACTTTTCTCATCAATGACCAGAGGGAGTCAGTAGCTTAGAAGTCGTTCAGCTGAAAATATCAAAACTTTTATCTGCTGTTTTACTTACTGAGACGATGATTGTTGTATGCTAATGATCACAGAGGTGACAAAATATTTCTGGAAGACTTCCTACCCTATAAATTCCTTCTGTTTTATATCAACAACCAGTACACATCTGCATTCAGTAAATTTGTACTTTGTTTTTATGTGACTAATCTTTTGAGTATTTGTTCATTTTCACTGATAAATTACTCTGATTTCTTTATTATGATTTCTTTATTTTCATCTTTGGTTATATTCTGTCCAAATTTTGTGAATTCTTTACCCATATGGCTTTCTGAATTCTTGAGTATTCAATGGACACCAATGCCAAATACCATCTACACAAACAGTTGACAAAAGAGCAGCGCAATCCCGTGACTTTTTGCTGGTTAGTTGATTATCGATTGATCTAAGACAGAGGAATAATTAAACCAACAGATATGTATCAAATTATTTCTAACTAAACTGATTCCAACTTAATGGTCTTCCTTAATCCAGGAAGACCATTAAGGTGAAATGCATAAATCTGAGAATTATGCACATACATAATATTAAATCTCATGTACATTTTTACTTTCACCTTAGTCATACAAGGGTTCAGGGCATGGAATTTATGTCAGTAAGAAAAGCAATAAATCTGATCAACTGACCTTTTCAGAAAAACACTTTTCAGAGAAAGAAGTTTATTGTCCATTGTGTTATTAACAGTATATTAAAATTCAAATTTTCTATTGAGAGATTTATTAATACAATGTTCCTCATGCAAATGAGAAACTGGCTGAAATACAGATTAAGTTTATTGGGATCTGGTGTTGCTTCTGACAGATGGAAGTTCAATAACTTTCATCTCGGCATTTAAAAAATATTATGCAGTGTATTTGGCCTTCAAACCGTCATGTACACAATATACTGTTTCCCAAACAGGATTCTCTTCCTCCCTAAAGGGTTTCTTTAGCTTCAGTAGATCTTAGATTTATTGTCTCTGTGACTCAAATGACTTCCATGCTCTTAACCCTTGAAAGACTAAGGTCAATTTTTGTTTTGAAAAATAATTGCATTTCTGGTAACTAGTTTGATTGCAGTCACTGGATATGTGAACACAATGCTTTCACATATCCAATAGTCTATTTAAAAAAAATATTGAATGCAATGTTGTTTTTTGTTACAAAAAATGTTCCTTTTGGTAAAACATGGAACATGTGTGTGGCTAGCTTGGGTCAATTTTACTGCCCAAACCTAATTCCCCAAAAATCGTGGTGGTGAGCACCTTTATGATCTGTTACAGTCTTTATAGTGACAATAATAAGCCTAAACCAGATAATGAACTGTTGGGAAAGAAGTTCCAAGATTTTATCCAGCACCGATGAAGGAACAGTGATGAGTCTCCATACAAGGGACATGTGTGATTTGGAAGCTTTTCCCTGTGGTGGGGTGCCCCTGTGCCTGCTACCTTCGCCCTTCCACATGGTAGATACCATAGATCTGAGAGGTACTGTTGAAGAAATGTGACAATTTACAACGATTTTGGAAAAGAAAGAGCCATAATAGACTTTTTGTGTGGGAAGTGAAAGTTTGGATTGGGTATTGCGGTGCCTCTGGTGGCTGAACACAGCTCCAAAGTCAGCTACAAATTCGCTGACAACACCAATGGAGTTCGCTGAATCACAGATGGTGATGAGCAAGAGAGAGACTGAAGACCTGGCTGGATGATACCGCAACAACAATCTCATGTTCAATGTCAACAAATCATTGCTCGGCAACATAACATCTCTTGCACTACCATAAACGAGTTTTATTTTTTAACTACGTTTTGTGCGAATGCTTTCTTTTGTTTTTGCACATTACTTTTTCTTTTTTTTTAGTCTTGCAGAATTTATGTGTAAGTAATGTTTTTTTTGTGTCATCTCAGTCTATGTGCCTGGGATGCTGCTGCAAGCAAGATTTTCATTGTTTCTGCAAATTATCGTTCATATGCATATGATGGTAAACAATGACTTGAGTTGACTCAATCAAGCAGATTCCTTTGCCTCTGTGATGTCAAGTTTTTGGTCTGCCACTCTAAATTCTTTCATCCAGCAAATGGACGATATTCCAATGGTTCAAGGATTCATTATTACCATATGTACAGAGGTACGGTGAATTATTTTTTGTATACAGTTCAGTAGTATCACTATACATAGGCACAATCCACAACTAAGTGCAAAATGCAAAAATAGTTGTTCACTGAGAGCTTTGTCCAGCTGGCCATAAAGGCCCGTTGTCCTGGTGGCGTTGCAAGGTTGGCCTGGGTAAGCAAAGCTGCAGATGTCCTCCACCGTTCTGTGCCGCTTCAATCCGCATCCGGTCCATGCGCTCTGTCTCCTGGAGCGGCGCCCAATACGTTGGTGGATGCATCTAACATGAGCATTGCGAATTGTAGAAAGGCTTTGGAGAATCAGGTGGTGAGTCTTTCACCACAAACTATGCAGGGCGCCTTTTGAAGCCCCGTTATTTACTTGAATGGACCACTTTGCTACCTGAGGAGTTGCAAACATAATGTAACACTATGCACCTGAAGTGAACATTCCCACTTCTGGCCTATCGTGGATGGAAGGTTATTAAAGAGGCAGCTGAAAATATTGGATCTGAAACACTGCCATGAAGAATTCCCACACCAATGTCCTGCAGCTGAGATGACTGGTCTTCAACAATTATAACTACCTTCCTTCATGTAAAGTTATGACTCCGGAAGAGTGCAGAGATTTTTTTTCCTCCTTATTCCTATTGATTTCATTTTTAATAGACCTCCTGGATACCACATTCAGTTTAATGCTTAGTGTGGGTACTCTCATCTCACCTCAGGAAGTCAGCCCTTTCCTTTGTTTTCAGCCAAGGCTGAAGTGAAGTATGGAGCTCCGGGTCCCAGGAGGAATCCAAGTTGAATACCTTTGAGGAGAACACTGCTGAAAGAAAAAAAATCCTGCTTTCGCAGAATTGACGTCATCTTATATCACTTCTCTGAAGATTGATTGGAGGTTGTTAAGCACTAATTGTCCGCTGTTGCTTTTTGTAGAGAGGGCACATCTGGACAACTTCCACATATGTCAAGTGAATATCAATATTTTTGTGCCACTTGCCTGGCTCGGCTAAGGATGTGGGTATTTTTTGAAGAGCATCACAATACTCCGAATTTAAACAATAGCAAATGGTGCAGGTAATTTTGTTGTTGAATTTGAATACAAGCTAACAGAGCAGTATATTTGCAAGGTTATTGTTTCATGCTTTTCTTTAGCCAGCCACGACATCTCCTTGATCCTCCATTACACCATCAGCATTATAACAAATTAATTGACAAATGCTCACATTGCAGACAGTATGAGTGATCTTGCCATTAAATGGGATGTTCTAATTGTGTGATGTGGACAATCGACAGATTCAAAATCATTGGCAAAAGAATTGGAGGGAAGATAAAGTGAATTATCTCATACTCAGAGATTGCTAAATCATCTGTCTAATGTGATGGTGGAAGATGGGTGCAAATAATTACAAATTGATAGACAGGAATTTGAGAAAGATCAACAAAATGTTATAAAGTGAATTCATAAATTTAGTCACAACTTATTTTTTAAAGATTCTGAATGCCGATTGTGCTGTTAGTTTCTATAATTCCATGATATTGGTTTTTGTTGTAAGATTAGAACTAGAGATTGGAGGGCAAAATATAAAGAAGAAACTATAGGCCATTAACCTGAAGTTGATAGCTGGAAAATTACTGTGATGTATTATTATGGACATGGTAATCAACCATCCATTTGATTATAACATTGCCTGTGAAAGACACCACAGATTGATGAAATGGGGATTATGTTTTACAAACCAATTAGAGTTTCTTGAGGATGCAAACAATGACATAGATGGAAGGAGGCATTTAAAAGATGGCACACAAGAAGTTTTAACACAAAATGTGGGTTTGGGTGTTGCAGAGTAATATAGTAAAGCTAACTGAAGATTACACAATGGAAGGATAACAGAGAGTGAGAATGAATTGAGTTATTTTCTGGTTGGCTGTTTGTAATTTGTGGGATCCCGCTGCTCAAGGAACAGCGCTTGGACTTGAGCTTTTTACACCCATTTAATGACCTACAGTATATGACAGGACTGAACGCCAGGTGTCTAAGCCAATACAAAACAAAATGAAAAGAAATATAGTTAAAGGAAAATACAAAGACATAAACCAGTTAAATTGGTTGTTGTGATGATGGCACTATAGAGGAATGAGAAGTTTCCATTTGGTTAGGAAAATTAGAGAAAAAGAGAATCCTTTAAAAAGGTCACATTTGCAAGAAGTTGGGAATGCTTGTGCATGAATCATAGTAAATTCATACGCTGGTACAGCAAGGAATGATGGAAACAAATGGTTTATTAGACGCAGGTACATAAAGGCTGCAATGTTAGGGTAAATAAATCTTATTGCAATTATATACTGTTTTACTGAAACTACACATGAAGTGCTGCATACCATTTGCGATGATGAGATATGTTAGGAGAGAGATTGAGCATATTTTCTCTGGAGTATCAACTCTTCCTTTTCTGGGTCCACCTATTACTTTTCAGCACTTGGCCCACCTTTTCTCCTCAACTTATTCTATCAGATATCGTCCCTCTACTTCATCAGTCTGAAGAAAAATCCATACCCGAAACATTGACTGACCACTTCCATTCACAGATGCTGCCTGACCCACTGAGCTCCTCCAGCATTTTGTGCTTGGCTCAAGATTTCAGCATATGCAGTCCATTTTGACTCCTGTTCTGTTTCCCAATGCCTTTGTGGTATACATTTGCATGCTTCCTGCTCCCCTATAATTGCAGGCCAAGTTCTCATTATTTGAATCTCTGTCACAGAATGGGTAAACTGATATGCTATCTTCCATGATGTACCATTTTTTAAAGTATGTCCCAGATCAGTGCAGCTAAAATGTGCTTCTCCTTTAAGCGATGCAGTCTAGCAATATATTATGGATGCTTGCTTTAATTTGCACTTGCGTCTCACAAACATGGGCCCATGCTGAGCCATGAAGACAATGAAAAGCATTGTTAAAAGTGGCTGCAAGCAGCAATAATGTGAATGAGCAGGCAGCATTAAATTGCTTACATCAGATCCAAGGATACTGAATAATTATATGTCATTATCCTTCCATCCATTTTGGTGAACTATACTGGAGACCAGGGCTCCATCGTGACCTCAGGTGCTGTCTGTGTGGGGTTTGCCCTTTCTCCTTGTAACCACGTGCATTTCCTCCAGGTGCTTTGGTTTCCTCACACATCCCAACGACATTCCGGTTTGTCAGTTAATTGGCTTCTGTGAAATTACCCCAAGCATGCGGGGAATGGATGCAAAAGTGGGATAACATGGAACTAGTGTGAATGGGTGATTAAGGTTGATGTGGACCCAGTAGGCTGAAGGGCCTGCTTCCATGCTATATCCTTCAATCAATTAGTTCCCCTAATATCTGAAGAGTATTCGTGATGCATCGTTTTTCAATCTGTTAAACCACAAACCTGTGGTAAAATGCATAAATGGCCAGCCTTGCAGAAAATTTGTACTAACATCAAAATGTATTATACTCAAATCAAGCAGCTTAATTTTTATTACATGCTAAAAAAGAAATAAAATAATGCTTGATATTTTAAGTATGGTTACCAAATATGAATAGTTACCATAATCTGTATCTGATAGAAAATGTCTATAATAAATCTGTCATATTTATTAGGTGCACGCATATTTTAAAAGTGCATAAATATTTTGAGCATATGCCTCTATTTTGTGAATTACATTGACAAAGGAAAAAAACTTACATAAAAAACTATTTGGCAAATGTATCTCTGTCCTGTGACAACATTATAAGCAAAACCAATATTTTATGGCAAGGGATTGTGGATCCAGCATCTACACTGAATCTGGCCATCTGTCCAATAGCTGATGATACAGCACCAAGGTTTAAATGAAATTCAAGGGTAAAATGACTTAGAAAATGGAGATTCTCATTAACAAATATTTAAATTAATTCATTCAAATAAAGGTTGATAAACATCAGCCATGTTCTTTGAAAACAAGTAAATTGTTAATGAAGAAAGGTCACGAGCTGAAACGTCATCTGCCCAATTCCCCTCACAGATGCTGCCTGACCTGTTGAGCCCTTCCAGCAGTTTTTTTATCTCAAGATCCCAGTATCTGCAGTCTCTTGTGTCAACAAATGAACTATGCAGGTATAACAACCTTTTGTTGACTTGTTTTACTGTTCCATTTTTATCTGCTTCTCTGCCAGTTGCTTGGTAAGTTATTATAGACAATAGACAATAGACAATAGGTGCAGTAGGCCATTCAGCCCTTCGAGTCATTCAATGTGATCATGGCTGATCATCCCCAATCAGTACCCCGTTCCTGCCTTTTCCCCATATCCCCTGACTCCGCTATGTTTAAGGCCCTATCCAGCTCTCTCTTGAAAGCATCCAAAGAACCTACCTCCACCGGCCTCTGAGGCAGAGAATTCCACACACTCGCAACTCTCTGTGAGAAAAAGTGTTTCCTCGTCTCCGTTCTAAATGGCTTACCCCTTATTCTTAAACTGTGGCCCCTGGTTCTGGACTCCCCCAACATCGGGAACATGTTTCCTGCCTCCAGCGTGTCCAAACCCTTAACAATCTTATATGTTTCAATAAGATACCCTCTCATCCTTCTATTGTGCTTTGTATTTTTTTTATAGTCTCAACGCAGATATTTAGATATTAGTTTGGGTATTGGTTTATTATTGTCATGTGTACAATGATACAGTGAAAACCTCTGTTTTGCTTGTTATCCAGGCAAATCATACCATACATGAGTTTATTCAAACCATACATGAGTACTGGAGTTTAGAAGGATGAGGGGGATCTTATATAAACATATAAAATTATAAAAGGACTGGACTAGCTAGATGCAGGAAAAATCTTTCCAATGTTGGGCGAGTCCAGAACCAGGGGCCACAGTGTTAGAATAAAGGGGAGGCCATTTAAGACTGAGGTGAGAAAAAACTTTTTCACCCAGAGAGTTGTGAATTTGAGGAATTCCCTGCCACAGAGGGCAGTGGACGCCAAATCACTGGATGGATTTAAGAGAGAGTTAGATAGAGCTCTAGGGGCTAGTGGAATCTAGGGATATGGGGAGAAGGCAGGCACGGGTTATTGATTGGGGATGATCAGCCATGATCACAATGAATGGCGGTGCTGGCTCGAAGGGCCGAATGGCCTCCTCCCGCACCTATTTTCTATGTTTCTATGTTTCTATGTTTAGTACAACGGGAAGTACTCGAAGAAACAAGATAAATAAAACAGAGAATATAGTGTTACAGCTGTAGAGAAAGATCAGATAAAAAAGAGTAAGGCTGCTACATGGTAGATGTGTGATTGGGAATACATCTTTTGCTTATGAGAGGTCCGTTCAAGAGTCAAATAATAGTGGGGAAGAAGTGAACTTAAATATGCTTTCAAGCTTTCATATCAGAAGGAGAGGTGAGAAGAGAGAATGACTGGGGTGTGTGGTTTATGTTGACTGTGTTCCCAAAGCAGCATGGTGCAAATGGAGTCGATGGAAGTCGGCTGGAAAGGGGGTGGGGGGTGGTGGGATAGTTTGTGTAATGGACTGGGCTGCATCCACAACACCCTGCAATTTCTTGCAGTTTTGGGCACGGCAGTTGGCAAACCAAGCTGTGATACATCTGGATAGTATCCTGTTTATGGTGCATCTGTAGAAATTAGTCCGAGTAATTGGAAGCATGCCAAATTTCCTTCATCTTCTGAAGAATTAGTTTAGTTTAGTTTAGCGGTACAGCAAGGAACCAGGCCCTTTGGCCCACTGAGTCCACAGAGACCATCAATCACCCGTTCACTAGTTCTATGTTATCCCACTTTCCCACTCCCCACATATAAGGGGAAACTTAAAGAGGCCAATTGATCTATCTATAAAAAAGTAGACTGTCTTAGCTGCAGAATCAATATGATTAGACCAGGAGATATTGTTGATGCTATTTGTGGTCGGTGAAGTACCTTATAGAAGATAGAACAGTACAGCACAGGAACGGGCTTTTTGGTCTGCAATGTTTGTGTCAAATATGATGCCAAGCTAAACTGATCTCATGCCTATCAAAAAGCCACTTAAATGTTATTATGGCATATGCCTCCACAACCACCTCAAGAAATGCATTCCAGGCCCCCACCACCCTTTGTGTAAAGAAACTTGCACAGCACATCTCCATTAAACATTTCCCCTCTCACCTTATAGCCATGCCCTCTGCTGTTGGACATTTCCCAAGAGAAAAAGATTCTGACTGTCTACCCTAACTATGCTTCTTATCTATATTATTTAAAGTCTGATCTTGACCACTTCCTGTTTTTCTGTTTCATGATTTTAGAAAAAAACACTGTCACTTACGGCTGTGATTTGTGGCCATCTTACTCAGAGTCCCCCTCCGCTGCGCAGGACAAGAGGATTTTTCCCATCGATGAAAAATAAAAGAGTTATTAATGTTTAAAAAATGTTAAGATTCTCTCTCCTGTCAATCACGCCATGAAGGCCACACCTTTTCCAGTGGGAGGGGCGAGGGATTATAAAACCTGGAAGTGTGGTTGTGGCTCAGTCTCTGCATGATGGGGGAGGGAGAGGTCACGACTCTGTCGGAGCTGTAAATCAACTGAACACACTGAATGTCTATTGAACTGTGAGTGTGGTGTTTTGTGCGGTTTTATGGTGGTTTCACCCTGCTTGAAATGGTATGAAACTGCATTTGAATATAGTGGCCTTGCACCCTGCATGAAATGGTATGAAACTGCATTTGAATGTGGTGGCCTTGCACCCTGCATGAAATGATATGAAATTGCATTTGAATTTGGTGGCCTTGCACCAGGCACGTGCCGTCAGGGTAGGCAAGGTAGGCACTGCCTACCCTGACTAAAATTATGAAATGGCAATTATTAAATATAAATAGTAAAGGAATGGGAGAATTATGCCTATCTAAGAGATCGATCTCTTAGGTAGGCATAATTCTCCGTGCTTTTCAACCGCAGCACTTGTAACACGGGAAGGTCTGTGCAGCCCACGTGCTGTCAGTGCTGCTTCAAGCCGTCAATTTCAAGTGGAGCTGAAGGCAGCAGACATTCTGCCTTTGCAGTACTGCGAATGCGCAGCATCCTACTGAACATGCGCAGTGCGAGTTTCTTGGCGGGTTTTTCAAATATGGATTGCCATTATTTTAAGAGTATCTTAGGAAACAAAGAGTGAAGAATGGAATTCATGTACCAATAATGTGGTAAGTACATTTCTTGGTGCTTTATGTTTTTAAATACTGTATTTCCCGGGGTGGGTGGGGAGAGCTCCTTTCACAGTGTTTGGGGAGTCTGGCCCGGGGTAAAGTTGCAGGGAGGGCAGGAGCGTTGTGAAGGAGGGGATCGGGGCCAGTAACCCACTTGCGATGCTCCGGGCACGGAGCCACTGCATTGTGGCCGGGGAGTGAATTAGCTCGGGTGGCTGCGAGTGGCCGCCGGGACCAGACAACCCCTTCTGCCGGCCCCCGCTCACCTCTGGCAATGCTCTCCATCTGAAAACCTCTCTCCTGCCGCTCGCCGGCTTCGCTCATATCAGCCGCTTCCCGCAAATCCTTAAATTCCGACAACGCACTCAAGGGACCAATTGAGGTTACTCGGCTGTCGGAATTTAAGGATTTGCAGGAAGCGGCTGATATGAGTGAAGGGGTTGTCTGGACCCGGCGGCCACTCGCAGCCACCTGAGCTAATTCACTCCCCGGCCACAATGCAGTGGCTCCGTGCCCGTACATATGAGCGAAGCCGGAGAGCGGCAGGTGAGAGGTGTTCAGACGGAGAGCACCGCCAGAGGTGAGCGGGCCGGCAGAAGGCACTGAAGTGGCAGCCGGTTCTGCTGTCGGGTCCCAGCGGCCGCTCGCAGTCACCCGAGCTGCTTCCTTCCTCGGAAGTGGCGGCCAGTTCTGCTGTCCGTGCCCGGAGCGCTGCGGCAGCGGTGAGTGAGTCTGACATGATCTCCGACCTTCTCCTTCTCAACACTCCTGCCCTCCCCGCATCTTTAACCCCTGGCACAGACTCTCCACACGCTGTGAAAGGTACTCTCCCTCCAATTGGACCCTTGAATTAGTATTGTCATTCAATAAGATGACTACTGATTCAACGTCCCGGTGTGCTCCCTTTTTCCCCACCATCTCTCCACCTGCCTTCATCCTCCATCCCCCACCCATTCAGTAATTAAAAAATGAAGGAGATTTAGAAGCCTTGGGAAAATTGAATTGTTACTTATTTTTATTTTTTACGGAGAGAACAATCTGCGCATGCGCGGTTTAAGATATTTTTTTAAAAGCCGGCTGACTGCCTACCTTGAGTAATTACTCACGGCACGTGCCTGCCTTGCACCCTGCTTGAAATGGTATGAAACCGTGCTTGAATTTGGTGGCCTTGCACCCTGCTTGAAGTGGTATGAAACTGCACTTGAATTTGGTGGCCTTGCACCCTGCTTGAAGTGGTATGAAACTGCACTTGAATTTGGTGGCCTTGCACCCTGCTTGAAGTGGTATGAAACTGCACTTGAATTTGGTGGCCTTGCACCCTGCTTAAAGTGGTCTGAAACTGCACTTGAATTTGGTGGCCTTGCACCCTGCTTGAAGTGGTATGAAACTGCACTTGAGTATGGTGGCCTTGCACCCTGCTTGAAGTGGTCGGAAACTGCACTTGAATTCGGTGGCCTTGCACACTGCTTGAAGTGGTAGGAAACTGCACCTGAATTTGGTGGCTTTGCACCCTGCTTGAAGTGGTATGAAACTGCACTTGAATTTGGTGGCCTTGCACCCTGCTTGAAATTGAATTTCAAGGAATAGCCATGTCAACTGCCAGCCCACCAGCCATGAGTGAGCTGCCAGCACATCAGGCTTGAGGGACTGAGCTGCCACCCCAAGAATCCATTAGGCCCACAATGTCCATACTAGCCCTCTGGAGACCAGTCCCTTCAGCCCACAACACCCATACCAGCACTCCAGAAAGCCCCCCCACTGGCCACCAATATTGGAATTGGTGGAGAGGTGGAATATTGCATTAAGGGACCAGCCCTCCCATGTGAACATGGTACCCAACGGGTCCCACTTAGTCTAGTAATTTTATATACTTCTATCAACCTTTGACGTTCCAGAGAAAACAATCCAAGTCTATCCAATCTCTCCCAAACCCTAAAATCCAGGCAGCTCGCAGCCATCTTCACAACACCTCAATTGATGCACACTGGGGCATGTACTTCATCCAACTTCCTGAAGGTTTGGCCAGCTTCTTCATTTTCTGACATCGAAGGATAGGTTGCTGTCTTGACACCATGTTTTCTCAGCTCTCTATCTCCTTCCTGTACTCCATCTCTTCATTGTTGAAGATCTGCCCCGCCATGGTGGTGCCATCAGCAAACATGTTAGCACAGAATTTGGCTACACAACCATGAATGTATTGGCAGTAAGGTAAGGACACGAGAATGCAGCCTTTCAGTGTTGAGAATGATCATAAAGAATGTTCTGTTGCCTATCCTCACCGTTTGCAGTCTATAGGTCAGGAAGTTAAGGTCCTCGTTGCAGAGTGGGTTGCTGAATCCTTGGTCCAGGAGTTTGGAGATATGTTTGGTTGGAATTATGGTGAATTATGGTGAAGGCAGAGGTATAATCTAAATAGGAGTCTATTGTAGATGTCCTTGTCACCCTGGTGTTCTAGGGATGAGTGTACAGCCAGGGAGATGGCATTTGCCATGGACCTGTTGTGGCCGATGGAAAATTACAATGCATCAAGACTTTCTGGGAGACGCATTGCTATGTACCATGAACGGCCTCTCGAAGCACTTATGAAGATGGATGTAATTAAGGCAAGTCACCTTGTTTTCCTTTGGCACCAGGTTGAAAGTGGTCTTCTTAAAGCAGGTAGGAAGCTCAGAATAGAGTAATGAGAATTAAAAGATGCACACAAATACTCCTGCCAGCTGGTCCATGCAGGTTCTGAGGACACCCCCTGGAAGCTCCATCCACGTGTTCACCCTTGAGAATACTAATTTGATATCTGCAATGGCAACAATGAGTACATATGCTCCCGAGGATGTTGGAGTTCCAAGAGGGAAAGGTCCAGAGATCTGAATCCATTCAGAGGGTGGATAGATTAACATTATGTTTGTGTCAACAAGAGTTTGACTTACACCTTACTCTGATAGCATTCACTGTATGGAGAATATCAAGTATAACATATTTTTTTTACGCTGTGACATTCCACAGTGGTCTAATGCATTGCACCATAGGTTCACTGGTAACCTCATGTTACCTAAATGGTTATTACAAATATCCCTTGTGAACACGTAAGGCAAATAATGTGAGGGCTGAAGAGAACAAGACATTTACTTTACAGCCTTGTATTTATCTTCAAGGCAAATACTGGCCTCATTCAGCAGAACTTATGATACCTGTGATGCAAATGGATGATAAGGTGTTTCTGACCTGCCTCCGTCGCGTTCTCAGATTACGGCTACAGTATTTACTGGGTTGAGAAAGAAAATCATCAGATGCCCTCTATTCCGCCTGCTGCTCACGTTAAATCTACGCCCTTTGATGTTCAATTAATCTGATTATTGTCTGTCCTCATTCATTTCATTGTACGTTCACTTGAGCAGCGTGTGTCACTGCTCCAGGGACCCGGGTTCGATTCTAACCTCTGGTACTATTTTATGGAGTCTCCCCCCAAGTGCTCCCTGTCGCTCCCCGCACGCTGCTAGATAGACTGCCACCTTCCCCCGATGTGTCGGTGAGTGGTCGAATGGGGCTCAGATGGGGAAATTGCTGTGAATGCGGGCAGAAATGAGATTGAGGTAAATGAGTGTTTGACGGCTGGCCCGATGGGCCTGTTTCTGCCCTTTGGGACATTTTCACCAGGTGTGTGCGCTGCCATACGCGAAGCTTCGCTATTTGTAAAGGTTTCTTGTCTAATGTACTTTTTAAAACTCACTGAACCCGAGTTTGGGGATTTTTCAATATATAGGCTGAGGGTTAGGACATTTCTCACCCCTGTTTATTCATCGTTCGACAGACTGTATTTCGGGGATCTCGCCTCACACCTGTATCATTGGCCACGTTATCATATCCATTCCTGCACTGTTTTACCCGTGACTGCGGATGGTAGCGAACGGCCCCAAAGGATATTCCCCTTCATGTTGGCAAAGTTTTGCAATTGCTTTATTTTTCACATAAACGCGATTTATTTTTAAGAGTTGGTGTGGAAACAAGAGATGGGCACAAAAAGCTGGAGTAACTCAGCGGGTCAGACGGCATCTCCGGAGAAAAGGAATAGGCGATGCTTCGGGTGGATGCTGCCTGACCTGCTGAGCTACTCCAGCTTTTTGTGCCTGTCTTCGGTGTAAACCAGCATCTGCATTTCCTTCCTACACTTATTCAAACAGGAATGCATTCACTCCCCCCCCCCCCGCCCCACATAACGCATCAAACATCTGAAGCAGTAATGTGAAAGGCACATAAACAAGGGAAGTGACTTGCCCTTGGAAATCTGGAAATATTGGTTGTTGGTCGCTCTATTCCAAAGGCCAATGTGAGATTCCCACAGGTGTCTCCAGCATCAGGGGATCATTCCTGACAGGCAGACTTGGCGAACCGGGTAAACTCCAAAAGGAAATGCTTGCTGGGAAGAGCAAGCTAAAGGTACCGAGTCGCGTTTATAGCCCGTCTTATTCTTTCGACTTTCAGTTCAATTTCTCTTTTTTTTAAAGTAGCTATAACTTTAAAGGTTGATTTCGCGGCCGTGAGATTCCCGCAGCAAAGGAAAAGATTCGCTTCCTTCGCCGTAAATAAGTTCGCGGTCAGGAAAATCACCGCAACAATACCGTGGCAAAACACAAATGTTTCCCATTCAACTTCCAACGTCGCGAATAAAATCCTCCGTCAAAGGCTGGCTAAAATAAATGTTAGCATCTGCTCTAAGGACCCTACTGCTGGTGACTCAGGGACCGACTGCTGAAAGTTAAAGCATCGTTCGGTATGATTAACATATTACTACTTGGTGTTTAAAACAAAAAGTGAAATGGAAGCATTCAAGAGACGGAAACACCTGAGATCTGTTTGAGTAATCCAGCCATGGGCATTGTGCAATTGTTGGGGTGGTTTGTGGCTGTTTAACATTCACTGAAATTATGAAAATAAATTTAGCCGGACAAGAGGATTAGTAGTAATGTGGGCATTATAAGAACTTTGCCGGCTCCCAACTTCGACGAGGGTGGAGTAAAAGAAAAGCCACCAAGCGACAAATAAATCTAGTTCTGAAATGTACCTGCTGCTACCTGCGAGAAGATGAAACGTGCGTGTTGCCGATTTCACGGGAGATAATTGATTCTATCGGGATAATTATCATCGAACACTGCCTCAATTATTATTCCGTCCCACTTAACTTGAAACAGTTCACTTCAACTGTAAAATAAAGGCATTATCTGGGGCTCCGCCGTCAGCTCTTTCCGCAGATGGTCTCCTGTACTCCGGGTGAGTTAAACTCCTGGCACCGATGTGACCGAAACACGGAGGGAATTTGTGCAGGGAACGGCGACAAAAAAAAAACGCACCGGCGCTTCACAGCCCAAACACTGGACCCGTCCGAATGGAGAATCTGTGGTGATTCAGCGAAGCAGTAGAAGCTATTCAGAATCTGTCACATTTTTGCAGAAAGAGAAAAGGTGACACCTTGATAGAGCAATATCAAACATCCCACATCTGTACAAACAACGCAAAGCCGAACCTTTTATTATCGATGCTGGCGATGTTTAATCGGATGTCATTCCGATTTTATAATTTCATTTTGAAATATGTCGCCGATCCAGATACGTTAAATGTGTGCTTTAAGTAGTTTAGAGAATTCAGAAAATTATGGTTGCAGATTTCCCATCAGTGACATTTTCTCTTTCGTGAAGCAGATGAGCGAGAATTTCGACGCACGTTTAAAACTTTAATCGACAATGAAGAAGGCACCTGAGAAAAGGATTACGATCCCAATGTGAAGTTAAATTATTTCACCAGAATATTCCTGTTAGGTTGAGGACATAAATATTGTTTTCATTTTTTATTTAATCTACCTGATGTATTCTGTTCTTTTGTGATTCTTACCAGTTATATTTTATTGCAATGATTTCAATACATCAGTCGCTAAGTTTTGTTTAATAGTAACTGGCAATAAACGATATTTACGTTTTTTGACCGGAAATGTAGATCCCACGATGTATTTGTTATTAAGTATCGCGTTAAAATATTTTTTTCAATTAAATTGTGGTTTATTGGGTAGAACCTCTTTATATTTTTAACAGACCAGATTTCAGGAACTATCGCACAATTATTTAGGGTGAAGACTAGATTCAACGAAAACAATCTGAACATTCAAAATTTATTTAAATAAATCATTAAACAGAAAAGTCTTCATTAAAAAAATCCCAATTTAAACCATTCAAATGACAAAATAAAATCAAGACTGAGCCGCCGCGCAAGGAAGGTTGGTTTGGACTGGGAAATCCGTTTTTCTGAAATTCACAATATAAAATTTGAAAAATTATAGTTTCATGGATCCGGTTTTTATGATGTTCCTGTTTTCTTTATGGGGGTTAATTGCAAACGCCGCCCCCCCCCCTCCCCTCCCGCACACACCGTTCACTCATTCCTTGCCACTCTACTGAAGCCTCTTGGTTTTAAAGCTCCAGTCAGACTTAAAGCTCACGCTAGTTCTTGCGACCCTGATTGACAACCACAGGTTTCTGCGAACCCCCTCCGCTCCCTCCCTCCCTCCGTTCCCCGAGGTACAAACGTTCTGGACATCTGAAGGTGCCAAGAATTTTTTTTTGGAAAAAGCGCAGCTCGCCTCGTCTTCCACTTCACCCGTTAACTGCAAGCGCGACAAGTTTTACATTCGCCGGCAGCAAATCAAAACAAATCTCGCGCAATGCAAAAAAGAAGGTTCCCTTAACTTTGAGAGAAGTTGTTTCTCTTTCTCTACGCCTGCGAATTTCCGGTCGTTAATTGCCATGATTTATAGGGCCGATTTTTTTTTGGAGGTAGCTTCACATGTGGTTGGGACCTTGCCTAAGATCCAGCCCCCCTCTCACGTTACCAACTATTTATATATCTTCCACGATTTCCCCCTTAAACCAGCTCCTGGGACAACGTGCGATTGGCTTCACTTGTCATCTGAGATTCAGGGTTAGCTGGTGTGTGTGTGTGTGTGTGTGTGTGTGTGTGTGTGTGTGTGTGTGTTTACTCTGAGAGTGCCGGCTGTTAAGGAGCGATTGATCCAGATCGCTTTTAAAGACCCTTGCATTTTTGGAAGCTGTTTACTTTGAAATCGAAGGTGCTTTGGATATAATTCCAGCCTTTTGGAATTTGAAACCCCGCTAACATGGATCATACAATATTTAGCTGCCTGCGCAGCTCGCATGCCCCAGCCCAGAGTCTGCACCATTTCTCTCAGTCTCCACTAGCTCTGAACGGACGATCAGACCATGTGGCTTTTCCAGACCTGTCTTCTTCTTGTATCATAGCTGGATTTCCTAATGAAGAAAACATGTTTACAGCTCAGCGTCATCATCATCACCTACATCATCATCACCGGGGTCACCAACAGCAGCAGCAACAACATCCAGCTGCCCAAACTACCTGGCACATCCCCCAGATCTCCTCGCCCCCTCCGCTCGCCAGGCATGCTCTCTGTGTCCAGCCCGAGTCGGGCCCCCCTGAACTCGGGTCGAATCCTTCAAACCTGGTGGACAGCAACCCAAACTTGACTTCCAACAATCCTAACGTGGCATCCTGTGTTCCTGGTGATTACGGGAGGCCGCCAGCCACTCCCGTCGAGTCGGAGAAAAGGAACCCCAAGAGGAAAAATGATGGCTCAGGTAAAGGGGAACAGCAACTCAGGGCAGGGGACAGACAACAGGTCGAACCGGCAACTGTCAACGCACAGTGCAGCCCATCTATCTGCCATTATACGGAGTTAAATCCACAGATTCAAAACGCACATTGGGTGTCTAAAGTCAGTTTATCTTTTTTGTGTGATGAGAGTGTGCAAATATTGATTCATCCGGTGCGCCTCACCAATTTATGACTCTTAACCAAAGCCCAAATTTGATAGTTTATTTTCTCGCAGGTTAGTAACGTGTAAAATGTGAGTGCTACCAGATTGTCTGGTTGCAGAAGAGGTCTGTTACATTGCAGCAGCGATTTAATGCGGATTAACACAATTAGTCTGACAGACAAACACAGCATTAAAGATTGCACTGACCTCAAATTACATGTACAGCGGCGTAAAGACCGTTTTAGCGAGGGAGGTTGTTGTGATCTCAGGGACCGACCGAAACAGACTGCGAAGGGGGCGTTAAAAGCACCCAGTGTTTAATCCGGCGGGTTATTTTACCGAAGCAAGTTAAGTTACAATTCGAAATACTGTTATCGTCACATTTAAAACGGAACCGATTTGAATGTAATAAGATCTGCATGTTTGCTGAAACTCGGGCTTTGGTGTTTGTGATAGTTTTTATTTCAGCTAATTTTGCTTCCATCTAACGCAGTAATGATTAGCAATGGATTCAGGTGATTTTTTTGGTCAATATTACGTGTAATCTCTTAAACTTCCCGCTATAGTGTCATCCCTGGTTTTGTTTGATAATCTCCATGCAAGTGCAATTTTGTTTCCGGGTGTTATCGCGCGCCGCTCTTCTAGGTTTCATCTTCTTCAACAGTCCCAAGTGATGAGAACAAATGTAGTGAAGAAGTTTAATAGATATTCCTATTTATCGGAAAACAGGCCACTTCGTGCGAACCCCAATCAAGCATTAAATAACAAAACCGAGGGACTCCGTGAGTGGACATTTGTACATAAGGGCATGTATTTTACTAGTAGCAAATACATTAAAACAAAACTACTTTTAGTTTCCAGTGGAACGGATTATCCTATTTTATGTAGCCTTTACTGAAAAATAAACTTTTTAAAAACGCATTTTTAGAGTTAAATCATGTGTTAGATAAAAAGAGATTGGACATGTGAAGCGCAACATTTCCTCTTCAGGGTTATGCCAAAATTTACTGAGATTTATTTAGTAACAATAAATCTATCGTCAGTTAATGGGCCGCATTTCCTCTGAATCACACAATCATCACCAAACCTTACAGAAACAGAGCATAGGCAGGAAATATAAAAGTCCTTTCCAGTTTCACTACAAAAACTGAACGTTTAAATTGTAAAGGAACAGACACCATAGAGTGGTTTTACACCTGCCGTCGGCTCCATTTCGCCCCTCGGATTATTTGTATTCTTTTCGGGATGTAAACAAAAATGCGTGTTTTCAATGAGATACACAGAGAACTCTTAACTTAAGAATCTGCATTAGGTTTAGTAATTGCTACATTCTTTTGAAGATAGTTTTCCCGGAGTCCGCTCGATACTTAACAGACTGAGAAGATGTGAATGATTTGCGAAATTCCGAAGACTAACTTAATGTAGTGCAAGTCATTAAATGCAAAAGACAAATCATTTAAGAAAATCATGTTCAAGTTGCATTTGCAAATTCGCCATCGAAAATTATTTCACTTATACTATTTTCTATCAATGTAAGAACACGTAATATTGAATGTAACATGCGTTCATTTTCAATTAAAATATCCATATCCCTTTTAGCCAGAACCTTTTATCTCCATGAACTTGGGAAAATATGATTCCATGTTTTTTTCCTTATTGTCCAGAGAGATTTAAAAAGCATTGAATGAATTTAGATAGGATCGCAGTCGGCATGGACGAGGTGGGCCGAAGGGGTTCATTTCTATGTTATATCTTTCTCTGATTCTACCATTCTAAATAATTGGTGATGAGAATAAAACATGATTGACATCTGGACGCTTTAGTTCATTTCGAAAATTTATTACATAGAAATGTATGCTTCGAAAAAGTAACATGATAATTTTGACAAATATAATATAAAATTAAAGTTATAAACATAATGTTATAAATATACTGTTATAAACATATACAATTTGAATTTGAACATAATCAGTACTTTATATATTATTTGACATAATCTGTAGTTCAGATGAATTGAATAATTAATATCTTTTTTGATATTGTTAGAAAGGGAAGATTTCAGCATCTACCACTGTGAGTTTATATTTCTATTTTATTGCAGTATTTGCGAAATGTGTGTCTTTTGCTTACCAAGTTAGAGTTACTTCTGCCATTGTAATTCTGATACATCACTTCCAACACACTAAATTTGCAGGTTCCCTAATCCAAGGGATTTGGTGAAATATGTATGTTAATTCCTAAAACATTCCTTCATTGATTTGTGGATGTGCCAACTGTTTTGAAGTAATAGTATAGTGAACTGAAGTACATTTCTTGGTGTTGATTGACGTAGTTTTCTAATTTTCAATTGAAATGGAAATACATGCTCATATTATGATTCTCACAGAAAAAGAACAATGATTAATGATTGTCACCAAACATTTCATATGTGCACTTGCTTAGAATATAGATTTGTAAATATTCTCACAAGCTGTTTTAGCATTTAATACAGTCGCCATACATTATCCAACTTGTAGCTCTGAAATACTGAGATATATTACAGTTTCAAGTGTGAAGAAGACCATTTACTGGTACATGAAACTAGAGTCACATCCACCATTTCAAGTGGATGTTAAAAGTGAATAATCTTATTTTGGACAAGATAGGGGTAGTTCTTCATGGTGTCTGAGAGAATGTTTATCCCTAAATCAATATTGCCACGAAACTAATTGCCGAGACTTAATCATATTACTGTGTAAGTGACTTTTCCATGCAGAATTCGGCATTTGTACTACCCACAGTACAACCATGAACATAAAGCAACACTACGCCATTATCTGTAACATTGATGAGGATTGTTTAATATATGATAAAAGTGTACGGTCCTTTTAAAAGTAGCTGTTCATTTGTTGCTGAAGTGATTATCAGGAATCTAAATTGTGATGCTTGTGATCCTAGTTATAGAGACACAAGAAGGCAGTTACAAGGGAGAGGTGAACAGCAAACCAAGGAAGGAAAGAACAGCCTTCACCAAAGAACAGATTAGGGAATTGGAAGCTGAGTTTGCTCATCACAATTATCTGACCAGACTGCGAAGATATGAGATAGCAGTAAATCTGGATCTCACCGAGAGACAGGTAAGAAACCACTTGATTGTAATATTTTCCAGGAATTTAACAGGGACAGATTCATACATATTTGTTCTGAATTCCTGCACAGACAGACAAAGATAAATGACTGATAGGTGTAACAGTCAATTAACCCTAACTGAAATTATATGACCAAAGTTTAATAATGTGGCATAAATGTCAACCTGGGTCTCAAGTATACCTACTCATCTATCTTAACCTGTCATATTGCATTGAAATCAAACAAGGCAAGTCAGCTCTAGACTGGCGTGCACCAAGTGAATTCAGGCCTACAGTTGGTGAAATGGGTCACATTTGGTAGAATTATGGTGATTTTTTCGGAATAAATGTTTTCCTAAAAATTTGCTCTTATTTTTGCCACCAATCAATTCCCCCTTCATCATCTCTGTTCGTTACACCATTATTCAATTCTCGTTATCTTTTAGTTATACAAAACTTTATGTGTTCTATTACTTTCAGTTCTTATTTTAATGTATAAGAAGGAACTGCAGGTGCTGGTTTAAACCAAAGATAGACACAAAAAGTTGGCGTAACTCAGCAGGACAGGCAGCATCTCTGGAGAGAAGGAATGGATGATGTTTCGGGTCGAGACCCTACTTCAGTCTAAATAAGGGTCTCGAGCCGAAACGCCACCCATTCCTTCTCTCCAGAGAAAATGTGCCTGTCCCGCTGAGTTACTCCAGCATTTTGTGTCTATCTTATTTTAATGTAGTTCTGTTCGTGAACAGCATTAAATACAATTATCAGGTCAGGATGTGCCAGAAAAAGGATTTGTCAAATCTAAAGGAATATTATCTCTCTGTGAAGTTACCAGCCACGTTCCCCCCCCCCCCACTATACACGCCTATGTTATAATTTGAGCTGGCATATTGTAATTTTTGTCAGAAAAAAATACTTTGTGCTACTAAACACAATACACATATGAATTTTTATTTTTCTTCTTTCCTTCACCAAAAGAGTATTTTATTTTTAAAATAAATCAAGCTAAGCTTTTATACAAATATTGTACCTTGACCTGTAATAAAGAAAAAGAACAGCTTTGATGAGATTTTTCTTGGATTTATAATGAAGGCCACTTCACTTGAGATTTTTTGCATTGATAAAAGCTGTGCTAATGGTTGAACTCACGTCGAAATTAACAAGAGATTTACAATATACATACCAGCCTGAGTTCAATGGCCCAATTTGTAACCTTACACAAGACTCTGAGCAGGAGGTGAACATTATTTGCTATGAAATTTGATCTCAGAAATTAACACTTCATTATTTATACAAGTGCAATTTCCTTGATTGTGTTGTAAAGTAGTAATTATTGTGGTGCATGTTTGCATAAAGTGTAAAAATAAACTACTGGTAAGCAATAAACATTGAATAAAGTAAAATGGAATGATTCATATTTTAATTTAGTGTACCTTCAAATACTTAAATTTATTTGTTAGCAAATAAAGAAGAGAATATAAAATGTATGATTGGGAGCCATGATATATGATGCAATCTTCATTAGAAATTAATCCCTATTAGTTGCAAGTCCTCAAGCTATACATAAACTAAGCAATATTATCCTTTGAAATTTTCTTTTAAAATACAATGTGTCATTCCCTGCTCTTAAATCAAGCTTACACGCTTTTGGCTAACTTCCTCTTATTAAGGAGAGTGAGGCGAGAAATCATTCTAGTATCAGAGCTCAAAATTGTGTAACTCTTTGGCTACAAGGTACAGGAAAATATTGTGTATTCAAATTGTTATTTAGTTCTTTACTTAGGCAAAGGGACATATTGGAGTTTAAAACATTGAACAGGATGGCTAACATAAAAAAAAAGAAACATTAATTTTATTATAGCTTTAAAAAATAAAGTTTGAAGGAAATTCAGAAGACTCAGAGTGTGTACCACCTGTGTAAACATACAGTATCACCTCAATTCTTATCAAACACTTAAAATAAACTTGCTTTGTTTAAATTAACTAAAATTAATAGGTTTTATCAGTTCCGATGAAAGATCATCAACCTGAAACGTTAATTCTTTTTTGCTCTCCACATTTGCTGACTCGCCCACTGAATATTTCCAGCATTTTTAGAGGTATTTTAGTCAAAATATTCATGCCAACTTTCATGACTGTAGGAATCATTAAGAATCAAAAAATTAAATCTACTAAACATATTAATGCTTTAAAAAGTCTGTTAGTTCTGTATATCAAGGATTAAATGCATGTATTAAAACCATAAAACTGCTACAGTACAAATAAATATATTTCAAAAAGTCATACAATTTATTTAATAAATCACATAATACAATATAAATCACATAATACATAATACCTATTTAATTTTTTGTTCTTTTAAATTAGAATAATTACATTTGAATAATTTCAAAAGGATTATTTTTCATGAATAATGAAAATAAAAAAACGGCTTCATACATGTGCCTTGAGATCAATTGTTTTACGTGCAAAGTCCCAATAAAGCACCTGATACATGTTATGATTTAGTTCCTTGCAATCTTAAATAACTGCATTATTTTATTGTAAAATAAGTTACAAGCACCAACTTCAAACATCATCTAAAATGCATCCCTAAAACATTTATATTGTTTCGTGAAATAGTAATGGAATCCACTCAGCATCACTTACAACAGAGACGTTCTTCAAAATGATGTAAACTTTCTTTGGCACCAATCTAGCTTTTAAAAATATGACCTCTTTACTGTGCCGACAGAATTGTCTTAGCCTATTTTATTCTACAGAATTGCAGAAAACACAGCTTTTATAAAAGCATTATTTTTATAACTTTACACAAAATAAAAATAAAGTAGTCGTGGTAATGTAACTCTATATGGTCTTTGCCATGTTTCAGATGAGGGTAATTTAAATGCTGTTTTTAGCCTCAAAAATAAAATAAACCATCATGTTATTTAGCCAACTCAGTCCTGAAAATGTCAAACTCTGAGAAACGTGAGTAGCTTGTTGGCTGCCACATAAAATTCACAATTCACTTTTTATGTTGCCGTCCACACAATTTTTTCTTAAATAGTTCCAACAAATACATCGAGAGATATCATATTTTCTGAATATTTGCTTGGAAAGGGTGGTTACAGCATTTATGGGCTAATTGAAGCAGGCCTTCGTAACACTCAGAGCTTGCCGCTCTTAGAATTGGGCATATGAACATGTAATAATTTCATCGTCCACCCTGTAATGCAGTTTGATCCCTTGGAACTACATTGAATCCAGTTGCAGTTAATTAGGTACAGTAATTCATATTTTGTTCACTTTTTTTCCTGCATATATCGTCAAGATAGAAGCAGAATAACTGAAGAACAGCTCCGGGATTAATCCCCTATTTACCTGAAAAGTTCTGATAACATTAACTTCCTTCCATATAAGTCAGGAGGCTAAAACTTTCAGTGGCAATGCCATCCGGAATTGTCACTTATTACGTATGCGTGCAGTGTGTTTCAAGCATTCTGCGAAGCCTGCAGTATTATAAATAGTAACAAAACGTTTGTTAAAACAATGTCCCACCACAATCTGTGATTTCAGTTTGCGCAGTTTCAAACTATAATCAAACTATAACTATTACAAAAATAATTGTGCAAAATGTTTGGAATTTGAAATTGAAATTGTCAGGCTATTTAAATGAAAGCTTGTCATTTTAGTCACATTGTCATTTATATACCAAAATTATAGATTCATGTATCTTGACATCTTTTTTTTTTTAATATTGGGGCAATCAAAAATATATACATCTGTGTCTGTGCTGAAATCTGGAATGAGAAATGATAAGGATTCTGAATTTTCAGTTTCACTATATTTTTTAGTTGAGCCCTAATTTCATTCCTTATTTTTATGCTTTATCAATATTAATAAAGGACACTAAATTATATTCTAAAAAAACGAATTACTGCAGCTGATTGCACTAATAATATTTAATCCCAGTTTTTATTTTCTCCACATTCCTGTCAACTCCCCCCAGATTACACCACATTTAGAGAGTGGAAGGAATTTACAGTGACCTCAGTCTGAAGAAGGGTCCAGACCCAAAACATTGTCTGTCCCTCCACAGATACTGTCTGACCCACTGAGTTCCTCCACCGCTTTGTTTTTTTGCTCAAGATACCAGCATCAAACCCCACACACTCATAGAGAGAATGGGCAAATTCTACATTGACAAAATTGGAAGTCAGGATCAAACCCAGGTCACTGCAGCTCTGCTAGTTGTACCATTGTGCATCTATAAGCTGTAAGTGTGGATAACATGTGCTGAGTGAGCACAGCAATATGTTTTATAATCTATTGAATATTTGTTGAACATCAAACAAGGAAATGAAGACAGACACAAAATGCTGGAGTAACTCAGCAGGACAGGCAGCATCTCTGGAGAGAAGGAATGGGTGACGCTTCGGGCCGAGACCCTTCTTCCGACTGATCATCAGTCTCGATGGTCTCCACCCGAACCATCACCCATTCCTTCTCTCCAGAGATGCTGCCTGTCCCGCTGAGTTACTCCAGCATTTTGTGTCTCACTTCGATTTAAACCAGCAACTGCAGTTCCTTTTTACACAAGGAAATGAAGACTATTATTAAAAGGAACTTTCATTTAGTTTAGTTTAGAGATACAATGCGGAAACAGGCCCTTCGGTCCATCGATTTCGCACCGACCAGCGATCCCCACATACTAACACTACCCTACACACACTAGGGACAATTTACATTTATACCCGGCCAATTAACCTACAAACCAGTACGTCTTTGGAGTGTGGGAGGAAACCGAAGACCTCAGAGAAAACCCACGCAGGTCACAGGGAGAACCTACAAACTCCATACAGACAGGCACCCCTAGTCAGGATCGAACCCGGGTCTCTGACACTGTAAATAGCTCTACCAATATGCCACCATGCCGTCCTTAATATCTGAATAATTTGATGATTTTCTGAAAAAGAACAGAAATCGATTTGTTCTTGTCCTTAGTAAATTTATTTGATATTAGCAAGTCCAATTTAATTTTGAAATAAACATTTTCAATAAATAGTCCCAATTCTACATAAATGTCCTGATTGATGTTATAAGTGAGTACCCATGGATTTGTAGTGCAAAACATATGAAATCCTGAGGGATCGTGTTAGAGTGGATTTCGAAAGAACATTGTAAATAAAGTCAATGACTAAATTAAGAGGGATATTTTGAAAATCAGTAGGTATGTTACAATACTTACCCTCAGTGACGCTGTAATTCTGCCACTGGCCGTGTGCACAATTTTGGCACCTTTAAGGGGGGGGGGCGGGGTTAAAACGCGGGTTTCTCCTACCTTGTCCTGTATTATATTTCGTTGGAGTACAAGCGTTTGCTGAAAAATCGTTCCTAGGGGCGTTTTGTGTATTTTTTATTTTTATTAAATCTACAATGTCAGCGCTGGAGTCATTTTAAAAGCAGCTCCTACAGCCGACAACGCCGACAACGGGGACGGATTTCACGTACGGGACAGGTAAACGAAAGTGGTTTATTTTAATGTATAAAAGTGCTTCTTAAGAAGCCTTTAATTCACATTTTTTCATGCGAAACGGTGATTTTATTCCCCGAACTAACGGCAGAATTTTTCATGCCGATACGGGGTTAAATTCACCGCAAATGAACGTTCCAAAAGATCGCGTTCCAGAAAACCTCACTCGCAAGATGATATAAATGCCCATTAATTTACAGGTATTAAACATTCAATTCCTTCCATTTGGCCTGTAAATCCATGACAATGAGATTTAAAAATTATATTTAGATCTAGTAATTGAATTTTGTAATTAGCTACAATTAGGTAACTAACTAATTATATGCTTTAATTTCATGTCTTCTAAGTAAGATTGTTTCATATTTGTTTCAGAATGCTTCAATCTATAATAACTGAACATTTCTTTCAGTTCTCTTAATTTTTAAGAAAGTTATGGGCTTTTGACTGTCCTCGATCACAGCTTTTGTGTTAAGTCAATGGAAAAGCAATAGGGAACAAGATGCTAATTTCCGAGTATGAAAATGGCCATAACCTTTTTAATACTGAAGATATGAAAGTGAATTAGGTGTCAAATTAAACTTATTTTTATGCTTTATCTGATAGGATAAATTGCAGACTTTATTTTTTTAATCTCAAAATTTTGTAACATTGCTAAAATCAGCATCACAAAAAGGATTTTGGAAGTGTGGTCTGTGTTACGAGGGAGAGATTCAATTGGGGGAATCAATTGGTCTAATTCTTCAGTACCAGATGATAAAATAACATACACCTTTGCCTTCATATCTTTGTTGATATTTTGTGTCAATGAAGAAGCCAAGTATCGTGTACCTTGGAATTGATTTATTTGGAACTGAGCAAGCAATCAATAGATTTAAAAGAAAATTTAAAAAATATCAAAGGCTTAGTGGCAAGCTAGTAAAATGTTAGAAAATTCAAAACATAATACTTCATTTGGATAGTTACTGAAAAATAAATCTTTCTGCTGCATAAATGAAAGTTTAATATTTTCCAGTGCTTCTTTAAGTTGGAACCTTTAGTTGAATCACCTAAGCCTGGCTGACTATTTCTTGTCCAATTGTAATTATTTTGTGCTCATTATTGGACAGCATATATCCAGAAATTCCTAATACTCACTTCCAAATCCTTATCCATCATATTTAGTGAGACTTTCATGTTGATTAAATGATTTAAATTCTTTGGTTGACATTGATGTTTTTGAAGTTCATTAAAATTAGCCGTATGATTCCACCTCATTTACAATCATAAGGAAGCAATGGTGGTGGTGGGGGGGGGGGGGGGGTCAGGCAGACTATTGAACAGAACCTTTTAAAATAAAATAGTTATTTAAATCAAATATATATATTTGTGAAAATTACCATATTGAAGGTTCTTCATTGCATGGTATTCTCATTTTGCTCAGTAAACTAGAAGAACAAGGGTGGCATAGTGGCGTAGTGGCAGAGCTGCTGCTTACAGCGCCAGGGACCCAGGCTTGATCCTGACTATAGGTACTGTCTGTACGGAGTTTGTATGTTCTTCCTGTGACTGCGTCGGATTTCTCTGGGTGCTCTGGTTTCTTCCCACACTCGAAAGACGTACAGGTTTGTAGGTTAATTGGCTGCAGTAAAATTGTATACTGTCCCTCGTGTGTAGGATAATATTAGTGTATGGGGTTATCGCCGGTTGGCATGGATTTGGTGGGCAAAAGGACCTTTCCCTCTGCTGTATTTCTAAAGGAAAGTCTAAAGCAAACAGATATTATGTGGTGATGCCAGCCTTGGAAGTTTGTCTTCTAAAGATGCTTCTTTTCTATTTGTGTTGATTCTCCCCTGTGTCTTCATTTGTCAGTTAAAAAAAATAATTCTTTAATGCACTGACAATCAATAGCAAATAAGATGAATAATCTCCAGCAGTTCAAGTTCAATTGTAAGCGTCAATCACAAACATGGAAAGTTAAAGCATATATATTGCCGGCAGAATATATTTTGAGAGGACATTGCAGTTAGGGGCATTTATGTCATGAAATGAAATGCTGTGAAAAATAAATTTGCTGGGAGGTCATTAAGATTTATATTACCAAATTCATCAATATCATCAAACTCATCTATTTCAAAATGTGCAGAAATAATTAAATACTACGTATTGGCTTAACACACAATTATAAACTTAAGTGTTTAGACAAAGTCATTTTGGAAAAAATCACATAAAAGTTTAAATGTGCTACTGCTGCATATTTGTAATCATTGAGAAGTTTTATGGATTTATTTACCAGTTTTGGATAGATGGAGTTATTTGTATTAATCTTCCATAATCCCTTTGCCTGTGAATCAAACCACATGCAAGGCCAAATTAGGTTACCACTGCTTCATAAACTGTCCTGCAAACATTTTTAAATAATTTGCATTTCAAATCACAGCTGAATTATGATAAGAAACAATATAATTATGTCAATATAAAAAAATTGCAAAAACACATAAATATGAAATTGGGACAAATAAAACTATAAAATGGCAATTTGAGCAAAAAAAATGGGAAAGACCCTGAGGTAATTTATTTACTTATAAGTTTGTTTGAATCACATTAACGGACCCTAATTGAGAAAAGTTTACATAATGTTAAAAAAAAAAGCATTTTACTCCTCATATACAATTTAACTAATTTACATCACTTCTTCTTTACTTCAAATTCTGTGCCGTAATTAAAAAAAAGTAAAAGTAATAACTCAGCAACTAAGGAGTTAAGGTCAGTCCCAAGTCACTTCGGAAGTCTTTCTGCATTCCATGTTTGAAAGCTTTAAAGTAAAATATTTGCTTACAAGCAAAATAAATAACTTAATTGCTATTCACACCGTGAAATTATCTCAACAGATATCACACTGTGAATGGATGTGTTTTTTGAATCCAGTAACTCCTGTTGTTTGGTAAATACTGCAGCTAGCCCCACCAGGAGTAATGACTCTATAGGCCAGCAAGCCCAATTTATTTGACATCACCGATGAAGAGAAGAATGTTGACCACAACATTTTGGGAAAAAAAACCCTGGTACTTCCTTGGATAGTACGTTAAGGTCTTTTGCAGCCATTTAATGTGGATTAAATGGCTGCTATGGTTATGGTTTAGCAGCCATATTTAAAGAATGGAGCAGTTCTTGTGTGTTTGCATATGGTTGCATGGCCAAGTTAACTTAGGAAGCAATTAAAAAACACTTAATTAAAGATTAAAACTACAATTTCCCCATTTAACCTAAAACGTCACTGAAATAAAAGCATGATGCTTGGGTTTGTTTTTTCTAGTTTCTTTTCAGTATTTCCATCTTAGTTTAGAGGCCATGAACAGTGGATATCAGAATCCATAGCAGGTGAAAACAGATGCCTGTAAAGGAATCACCCAGATTTTCTTTCACTTAATTTAAGCGGAAGGGAAAGGATTACAAGCATGCTGTTGACCTGCCCAGTACTTTTGATGATTTTAGACCTCATTTCAACTTGTACTGCTCAGTGCAGACCCAGGAAAGCCTCCCCTTATCCTGTCACACTTGTCCTTTCAAAAGGGTTGCACTCTCTCGAATGTCTTGGATTAGGTCATAAATTTGTAAATGAGAAGAGCAGAATTAGGCCATTTGACCCATCAAGTCTACTCCGCCATTCAATCATGGGTGATCTATCTTTCCCTCTCCACCCCATTCTCCTGCCTTCTCCCCATAAACCCTGCCACACATACTAATCGATACACATACACATGTTTGTTATGGAAATACATTTGTTTTTTCCCACTCTTGTTCAATGTCATAATTTATACAAATGGCAAGAAAATTTGTGGCAATTTGGGAGATTGCAATGAAAATATTGAACATAATATTAGTAGAGCTCATTTCTGCTAATAATTGAAACTGTTAGCTTTTAATGCAAATGCATACTTGTTAATTTGTAGAAGTCAAAACCTTAAAGAAAGTTTGACTATAAAATAATTTTGACAGTTGAGGTCATTAATGAAATGGCAACTGCTTGGCTAAAGGACTTTGCATTCGCTAAATAAATAAATTAATGAAATTCTATAGAACGTTCCATTCCACCATCCCCTTCATTCACTTGGCTGAACACATTCTTATGAAGTACAACTTGTGCTTTTCCTCCACTCACTTTCATCAAACCAAAGGTTTAGCCAGGGGAACGTACATCTACGTCTTTTTGAAAGACATGGAATAGTCCATGTTTCAGTTCTATTCAGACGTACCCACACAGGAAACTGGAGCACTTTTATAAAAACACATGGGCATGCGGATAACATGCAAACTCGGCACAGACAACAACTAGGGTTAGGAATGAACCCTGATACTGAAGCTGAAGAGCAGCAGTTCTAACTGGTGTTTCACTCAGTATTTCCAACATTCACTTTCATTTTGGATTTCCAAGAACTGTAGCGTTTTGCATCTCACAGAACCAGCATTATTTGTTGCTCTATTTGCTCTCTCATCTCCTCCCACTTGCACCTTTTCTGGAAAGATCAGCTCTGATTAAGAATCATTCACAACTTGCAGTGCACCAACTGCATCTGTGTCATTCAAGAACGGAACTCGCTATCAAAACATGGAGGGGACGGGACACAATTTTTTGGCGGCCACGTGCTCATGCGCACACACACACACACGCGCGCGCGCGAGGCTTCGGAGGCTCAATCCAGCGCTAAATGCAGCTCAACACTGCCTGTCGCACCGGGTTAACTACAGCCCTGTCTGGACTGATGGGATACCAGTGTTGCTTCTCCACGCTGGCCATATTTCCCGTAAGTCCAGGAAGGGTTGTAGGCTCACCTGGTGGGACAGGCAGAGTTAGCTGGGTTTAGCGCTGTTTCTCTGCGCTGGCCCGTCTGACTGCCGACCAAAGATCCTATAGTGGAGGATGTTTGCTGCCGACCTCTCTGGCCACCTTTGGGGGGGGGGGGGTACTCGGGAGGGGACAGGCAGCGCCAGAGACCCGCCGGGATCGATCCTCGCCAAAGATACTAGAGTATGCTGACTGTGGATGCTGGCTGCGGATGAGGCGCAGGTGTGTGCCACGTCTCCCTCCTCCAATCATTGCGCTGAATCATGTCCCGCCCCCATTGCCTGCTGACCGACGTCTCTCTCGTCCAATCAGCGCCCTCGATCATCAGTCCCACCCCCACTGTCTCACGGAAAGCGGAGATTTTAAAATCTGGATCACAAAATTTGGGGGTGATGTCCCCCACCTCTCAAAACATGGAGGGGACGTGTTCCCTTTGGCCCCCCCGGGTTTTCCGCCCCTGGGTCATTTGGATCCCCCTGGCCTCCATCCTAGTTACAAATATTCCATTTGAATCCAGTGTGTCCTGATGTTTGGTAATCACAACAGTCAGAAGTAATGACTGTTCTATCTGCAACTTCAAGCACACTTTTTTTCCCTTTACCACGACTGAAACATCAGTATCAACTGTTAAAACGATCAATTGGTAACTGCCTAATGTAACAATGTGTTTATCCTAGATGCAGTTAAACAGCTAGAGGAGGGGGCGGCACAATAGAACAGCTTGTAGAGTAGCTATCTCAGAGCTCCAGTGGTCCAGGATACAGTCTGATCTCCAGTGATATCTGTGCAATGTTTGCATTTCCCCATGTGACTATGTGGGTTATCCCCAGGTGTTCTGGTTTTCTCCTACATACCAAAGATGTATGGGCTGTTTGATTAATTTGCAACTGTATTGGCTCTAGTGTGTGTTAATGAGTGGTAGGATCTGGGAGGATTTTATGGAACTGAAATGGGAATATTTAGTGTGGGATGAGTGTATGACTGCAGGGGAGATGTATGCTTTATGGTCAGTGCAGTCACTGTTGTTCAAAGTGTCTGAATCCATACTGTATGACTCAATGATTCTAGCGGAGACTAGGAAGCTTGCAAGTTTGATCACTGGGGGCACGCTCCATTGACAGATCTCTGCTTGGAGGGTCACGCTGGTACTTCAAGTATTGTACTTTTAAGTTAGGGATGGGAACATTATTCAGAGCTCTCATTCCTGATCACTAGCCAGTAACTACAGCTGGAATTGCACATGTGGAAGCACCAGGGACATAGTGCTGAAGATTGATGGCCCTCACCGTTAACTGAGCCCCCATGTTAGGGAGATGATGCAGGCCAATTGTTACATAAGGAAGTGTATTCCAACATGCAATGAGCAGCTTCCGGAGAGACACAAGAATAAATTTGGTGAGAAAAAAATGAAATCTGGGAATTTCAAAGCTTATATGGTCAATTTATTTCAACTCTAACCCAATTAATATACCACTTTGGAACAAAGCTTTTAACAGTTAAACACACGAGGGAACAGAAATAGAATCAACACCACAAAAATCTAGATCTCAGCCAAGTCAAAATGCAGATCCAAGCATTTATTTCCATCGTGTCAAACCACTCCCTGTTAAATCCTTTTGATTAGAGCATTAAATCCAAGCAATGTAGTATCTGCAGGCTCCTGGTATCAATGCTTACTTTGAACAAAACAAAAACGGAGACAGAGCTATCAAAAATACCCTTTATTGAAAGCAGTGGCTTTTCTACTAATGTCAATATCTTATTCAACAATGGAAGAAGTATACAGTACAGTACATTAAGTTGATTAAGCCACACGTACACTTACAATCCCTATACTGCTCCTCTAAAACTTGACTAAACCCATACAATTAAACCCCGAGCTGGTATTGGAGCATGATGATTCTGTATGCAGGTCCCAGAGGATCAACTATTATCCGATACAATTGCTGCACTCTTTTAAATCTCTTTTGCACTTGCAAATCTATCACTATTTCCAAGATGGCGCCCAACCCAGGCGACTATTTGTGTGCCAGCTGCAGAAGCAGATCTGCAAACACATATTACAATCGCTCCACACTTTTAAATCTCTACCCCTACAGCAACATTTCTTACTTTAACTATATGGACTTTACTGGTTTTACCTTGCACTAAACATTATTCCCTTATCATGTATCTATACACTGTAAATGGCTCGATTGTAATCATGTATTGTCTTTCCACTGACTGGTTAGCATGCGACAAAAGCTTTTCACTGTACCTCGGTGCACGTGACAATAATCTAAACTGGACTGAACGGAACTATTTCTACAATGCTGAGAAACTCTATTCTGTACTTTTTTTTCTCTTTGCTCTCCCTGTTGTACTTGTGCTTGACTTGATAGTATTATCTGATTTAATAAGGTAGCACACTAACAAAAGCTATCAACTGTTTCCTGGTATACATGACAAACCAATACCAACACAAGTACATCTATAAATCATATAAAAATAGAACAATATTGATATTAATATACAGCTGTAAATTCAGTTGCTTGCTTGATTCCCTCATTCGCTGAACTCTGCATTCTGAGGTTCACTTACCATTTCTGCAACATTCACTCCAGGCACCAGTAGCTCAAAGAGAACATGTAGAAAAAGGGAAGAGGTCCTGAAAGGAGAATTTAGGGAGTTAGGAAGAGAGTTAAGGAAAAGGACCACAAAGGTAACAATCTCAGGATTAATGCCTGTGCCACGCGACAGTGAGAGTAGGAATGGAGCGAGGTGGAGGATAAATGCGTAGCTGAAGGACTGGTGCAGTGGGCAGGGATTCCAGTTTCTGGATCATTGGAACCTCTTTTGTGGAAGGTGTGACCTGTACAAAAAGGACGGGTTGCACTTCAACCCGAGGGGGACCAATATCCTGGCGGGGAGATTTGCAAAGGCTATTGGGGAGACTTTAAAGTAGAACGGTTGGGGGAAGGGACTCAAATAGAGAAAGCTAGTAGACAGTGTGTGAGGCAGGAGGCAGAGAAGGGAAGCACTCAGACCCAACATGTAGGGGGGAAAGAAGAAAAAGATAATAAACAGAGAATAAGAGGTGGTGGGTTTCTTAAATGTGTGAGCAGAGAGACAGAGGGGTGTAAAATGAGGGTAGAAGCAATAGGTAGCAAGGTGAAAAGTAAAAGTGGTAGGCAGACAAATCCAGGGCAAAAATCAAAAATGGCCATTTTTCAACATAATTGTATAAGGGGTAAGAGTGTTGTAAAAACAAGCCTGAAGGCTTTGTGTCTCAATGCAAGGAGCATTCGTAATAAGGTGGATGAGTTGAATGTGCAGATAGCTATTAATGACTATGATATAGTTGGGATCACGGAGACATGGCTCCAGGGTGACCAAGGCTGGGAGCTGAACATCCAGGGATATTCAATATTCATGAGGGATAGACAGAAAGGAAAAGGAGGTGGGGTAGCGTTGCTGGTTAGAGAGGAGATTAACGCAATAGAAAGGAAGGACATCAGCTTGGAGGATGTGGAATCGATATGGGTAGAGCTGCGAAACACTCGGTAAGGGGCAGAAAACGCTAGTGGGAGTTGTGTACAGGCCACCTAACAGTAGTAGTGGAGTTGGTGATGGCATCAAACAGGAAATTAGAAATGCGTGCAACAAAGTTAAAACAGTTATAATGGGTGACTTCAATCTACATATAGATTGGGTGAATCAAATTGGCAGGGGTGCTGAGGAAGAGGATTTCTTGGAATGTATGCAGGATAGTTTTCTAAATCAACATGTAGAGGAACCAACGCGAGAGCAGGCTATTCTAGACTGGGTATTGAGTAATGAGGAAGGGTTAGTTAGCAGTCTTGTTGTGCGTGGCCCCTTGGGCAAGAGTGACCATAATATGGTTGAGTTCTTCATTAGGATGGAGAGTGACATAATTAATTCAGAAACAAGGGTTCTGAACTTAAAGAAAGGTAACTTTGAGGGTATGAGACTTGAATTGGCCAAGATAGACTGGCAATTGATTCTTAAAGGGTTGACGGTGGATATGCAATGGAAGGCATTTAAAGGCTGCATGGATGAACTACAACAATTGTTCATCCCAGTTTGGCAAAAGAATAAATTAGGGAAGGTAGTGCATCTGTGGATAACAAGGGAAATCAGGGATAGTATCAAAACAAAAGATGAAGCATACAAATTAGCCAGAAAAAGCAGCCTACCAGAGGACTGCGAGAAATTCAGTCCAGCAGAGGAGGACAAAGGGTTTAATTAGGAAAGGGAAAATAGATTATGAAAGAAAACTGGCAGGGAACATAAAAACTGACTGCAAAAGTTTTTATAGATATGTCAAGAGAAAAAGATTAGTTAAAACAAATGTAGGTCCCTTGCAGTTAGAAACATGTGAATTGATCATGGGGAACAAGGACATGGCAGACCAACTGAATAACTACTTTGGTTCTGTCTTCACTAAGGAAGACTTAATTAATCTGCCGGAAATAGCAGGGGACCGGGGGTCAAATGAGATGGAGCAACTGAGGGAAATCCAGGTTAGCCGGGAAGTGGTGTTAGCTAAATTGAATGGATTAAAGGCCGATAAATCCCCAGGGCCAGATAGGCTGCATCCCAGAGTACTTAAGGAAGTAGCCCCAGAAATAGTGGATGCATTAGTGATAATTTTTCAAAACTCTTTAGGTTCTGGAGTAGTTCCTGATGATTGGAGGGTAGCTAATGTAACCCCACTTTTTAAAAAGGGAGGGAGAGAGAAAACGGGGAATTACAGCCCAGTTAATTTAACATCTGTAGTGGGGAAACTGCTAGAGTCAGTTATTAAAGATGGGATAGCAACACATTTGGAAAATGGTGAAATCATTGGACAAAGTCAGCATGGATTTATGAAAGGTAAATCATGTCTGACGAATCTTATAGAATTTTTCGAGGATGTAACTAGTAGAGTGGATAACGGCGAACCAGTGGATGTGTTATATCTGGACTTTCAGAAGGATTTCGACAAGGTCCCACATAAGAGATTAATATACAAACTTAAAGCACACGGTATTGGGGGTTCAGTATTGATGTGGATAGAGAACTGGCTGGCAGACAGGAAGCAAAGAGTAGGAGTATACGGGTCCTTTTCAGAATGGCAGGCAGTGACTAGTGGGGTACTGCAAGGCTCAGTGCTAGGACCTCTGCTATTTACAATATATATTGATGATCTGGACGAGGGAATTGAATGCAACATCTCCAAGTTTGCGGATGACACAAAGCTGGGGGGCAGTGTTAGCTGTGAAGAGGGTGCTAGGAGGCAGCAAGATGACTTGGATAGGCTGGGTGAGTGAGCAAATGCATGGCAGATGCAGTATAATGTGGATAAATGTGAGGTTACCCACTTTGGTGGCAAAAACAGGAAAGTAGACTATTACCTGAATGGTGGCCGATTAGGAAAAGGGGAGATGCAACGAGACCTGGGTGTCATGGTACACCAGTCATTGAAAGTGGGCGTGCAGGTGCAGCAGGCAGTGAAGAAAGCGAATGGTATGTTAGCATTCATAGCAAAAGGATTTGCGTATAGGAGCAGGGAGGTTCTACTGCAGTTGTACAGGGTCTTGGTGAGACCACAGCTGGAGTATTGCATACAGTTTTGGTCTCATAATCTGAGGAAGGACATTCTTGCCATAGAGGGAGTACAGAGAAGGTTCACCAGACTGATTCCTGGGATGTCAGGACTTTCATATGAGGAAAGACTGGATAGACTCGGCTTGTACTCGCTGGAATTTAGAAGACTGAGGGGGGATCTTATAGAAACGTACAAAATTCTTCAGGATTTGGACAGGCTAGATGAAGGAAGATTGTTCCCGATGTTGGGGGAGTCCAGAACAAGGGATCACAGCTTAAGGATAAAGGGGACATCTTTTAGGACTGAGATGAGAAAAACATTTTTTACACACAGAGTGGTGAATTCTCTGCCACACAAGGTAGTTGAGGCCAGTTCATTGGCTATATTTAAGAGGGAGTTAGATGTGGCCCTTGTGGCTAAAGTGATCAGGGGGTATGGAGAGAAAGCAGGTACAGGATACTGAGTTGGATGATTAGCCATGATCATGTTGAATGGTGGTGCAGGCTCGAAGGGCCGAATGGCCTACTCCTGCACCTATTTTCTATGTTTCTATGTTTCTATGTATTCACAACTGGTTTTACATTCTGTGTTTGTTGCTACAATACATTAATAATACATTTGCAGTCCTGCAAATACAACGTGTTACATATTCACAGTCATCATCTGCTTCATGTCACCTACAGTGGCTTGCAAAAGTTTTAATACCCCTTGAACTTTTCCACATTTTGTCACGTTACAACCACAAACGTAAATGTATTTTATTGGGATTTTATGTGATAGACCAACACAAAGTGGTGCATAATTGTGAAGTGGAAGGAAAATGATACATAGTTTTCAAATTTTTTTACAAATAAAAAACTGAAAAGTGTCACCTGCAAAAGTATTCAGCCCCCCCTGAGTCAATACTTTGTAGAACCACCTTTCGCTGCAATTACAGCTGCAAGTCTTTTGGGGTATGTCTCTACCAGCTTTGCACATCTAGAGACTGAAATTTTTGCCCATTCCTCTTTGCAAAATAGCTCAAGCTCAGTCAGATTGGATGGAGAGCGTCTGTGAACAGCAATTTTCAAGTCTTGCCAGAGATTCTCAATTGGATTTAGATCTGGACTTTGACTGAGCCATTCTAACACATGAATATGCTTTGATCTAAACCATTCCATTGTAGCTCTGGCTGTATGTTTAGGGTCGTTGTCCTGCTGAAAGGTGAACCTCCGCCCCAGTCTCAAGTCTTTTGCAGACTCTAACAGGTTTTCTTCCAAGATTGCCCTGTATTTGGCTCCATCCATCTTCCCATCAACTCTGACCAGCTTCCCTGTCCCTGCTGAAGAAAAGCATCCCCACAGCATGATGCTGCCACCACCATGTTTCACAGTGGGGATGGTGTGTTCAGGGTGATGTGCAGTGTTAGGTTTCCGCCACACATAGCGTTTTGCATTTAGGCCAGAAACTTCAATTTTGGTCTCATCTGACCAGAGCACCTTCCTCCACATGTTTGCTGTGTCCCCCACATGGCTTGTGGCAAACTGCAAACGGGACTTCTTATGGCTTTTTTTCAACAATGGCTTTCTTCTTGCCACTCTTCCATAAAGGCCCGATTTGTGGAGTGCACGACTAATAGTTGTCCTGTGGACAGGCTCTCCCACCTGAGCTGTGGATCTCTGCAGCTCCTCCAGAGTTACCATGGGCCTCTTGGCTGTTTCTCTGATCAATGCTCTCCTTGCCCGGCCTGTCAGTTTAGGTGGACGGCCATGTCTTGGTAGGTTTGCAGTTGTGCCATACTCTTTCCATTTTCAGATGATGGATTGAACAGTGCTCCGTGAGATGTTCAAATCTTGGGATATTTGTGTATAACCTAACCCTGCTTTAAACTTCTCCACAACTTTATCCCTGACCTGTCTGGTGTGTTCCTTGGGCTTCTTGATGCTGTTTGTTCACTAATGTTCTCTAACAAACCTCTGAGGCCTTCACAGAACAGCTGTATTTATACTGAGATTAGATTACAAACAAGTGTACTCTATTTACTAATTAGGTGACTTCTGAAGGCAATTGGTTGCACTGGATTTTATTTAGGGGTATCAGAGTAAAGGGGGCTGAATACTTTTGCACGCGACACTTTTCAGTTTTTTATTTGAAAAAAAATTTGAAAACCATGTATCATTTTCATTTGACTTCACAATTATGCGCCACTTTGTGTTGGTCTATCACATAAAATCCCAATAAAATACATTTACGTTTGTGGTGGTAACGTGACAAAATGTGGAAAAGTTCAAGGGGTATGAATACTTTTGCAAGCCACTGTATATACACTGAACTATTTACCTAAAGTTTTAGGCAGAGGCACACATGGGCAGAAATCCCGGGGGGTGGGACAGGGGGGACATGTCCCCCCCCCATGTTTTGAGAGGTGGGGGGCAATACCACCCATGTTTTGTAATCCGGATTTTAAAACTCGTTGAAAAAAAGATCTATTAAAAATCTCCGCTTTCAGTGAGACAGTGGGGGCGGGACTGATGAACGAGGACGCCAATTGGACCAAAGAGACGTCGGTCAGCAGGCAGTGGGGGGGGGGGGGAACATGATGATTCAGCGTGATGATTGGAGGAGGGAGGTGTCGGTTAGAGGCGGAAGTAGGGGGGTGGGACTGAGGATAGAGCACAGTGATTGGAGGAGGGAGACGTCCTGGTGGAGCAAAGATCATAGAGCAGAGCTTGAATCGGCCAGTTCTCGAAGCTTTTCTTCGCCCGGCGCGGCGAAAATCGGCCGCGGGATTTTTCCATCGCCCTGCGGTCAAATTGCTGTGTCGAGGCGATCGAGGCTCCCGATGTTGAAGCCCCTGCCGGGCGATGAAAGACCCTGCTTACGGGCCGATTGAACCCCCACGATTCGGGGCGGACAAAGCTGCTGTTGCTGGAGCTTGGAGTCGGTCACCAACCAGGTCAGCTCCCGATGTTACTGTCCACAGGCCCCACAGCTGAAGCCTCCGAAGTCTCGCATACGGGTGCGGCGTGAAGAAATTGTGTCCACCCCCCCATGTTTTGATAAAAAATTCCACCCCTGGAGGCACATAACACTTATATCACTTCAGTGCAGCATGGTGGTTGAGTTAGTAGAGCCATTGTCAATAGAGCACCTGCAACCTGGATTCAATCCTGATCTTGGGTGCTGTACGTGTAGTATAGTTTGCCCTTCGACTGCATGGGTTTTATCCAGGTGCTCCAGTTTACTGCCACATCCTAAAGACATGTGAGTTGATAAGATAATTGATCTTTATAAATTGCCACTGGTGTGTAGATGAGTGTTACGGTCTGGGAAATTTGAAGGGAATTCAGGGAAGATATAATGGGATCATCGTAGGATTAATGTGGATGGGTGCTTGATGTTTGGCCTGGACTCAGTTGGCATTAAAGAGCCTGCTTCTCTGCTTTATGATTCTATGACTCTTCCTAGTTACTCCAGTGGTTACAACGTTTCGGGTCGAGACTCTTCCTCAGACTGCCGTCTGAGGAAGGGTCTCGACCCGAAACGTTGTCTATTTCCTTCGCTCCATAGATGCTGCCTCACCCGCTGAGTTGCTCCAGCATTTTTGTCTACCTTCCATTTTCCAGCATCTGCAGTTCCTTCTTAAACCAGTGGTTACAACTATACATTTAATAGATTCTTGGCTGCTGTGAACTCAGTCAACACAATTTGGCTACTGTAATTTGTTTGTTTCTTAAAGATCTCAATTTTTGTGCCTGTGCTTTTGCAGCCTGGCTCCTTCTGTGCCTCCCTTTCTTCTGTATGTTTTGAAGTCACTGTGCCATCCCCTCTGGTTCTCCTTTACTAGATTATCTTTATGCTTCCGAATTCGGTCCTGATTGTTTTCAGTCAGTCTTGCCCGTATCTGGCAACATCATATTGGGCTGATAGTAGTAAATGCGCATCTTCTTTGACATCCCATGTAGGATCTGCAGAGCATTTAAAGTGTTTCTGCAGTGTCATGTAGTCCTGTGTTAAAGCATCCAACTCAGTCCGCTCTTCATTTATTTAGGGTGGTGCAGTGGCAGTGCCATTAGAGCTGCTACATCACAGTGCCAGTAACCCAGGTTTGATCCTGACCTTGGGTGCTGTCTGTGTGGAATGTGATGCATGGGTTTCCTGTGGGAGCTCCACTTTCCTCTGAAACCCCAAAGAAGTATGGGTTTGTATAAATTAGCCCTTGTGTGTAGGGAATGAATGACAATGTGGAATAACAGAGAACCAGTGTGAATGAGTGATCAATAGTCAGCATGGTCTCGCTGGGCTTAAGGGCCTGTTTCCATGCTATATCTTGAAAACTAAATGTAAACAAACCATTCAGGAATTCTGAAAACAAGTGGATGGCAAATATTGAGAATCGACCCAGAACTAGGACAGTCTCATCTTCTGCATTAGCCTCCTTAGTATCAGACGCAACTGAAATTGCCTCACTCACTAATCTCATGCCGACCTTTTTGCTTTTCACTTGTTTGTGGTCTCATGTTGTGACACAGTTGCCATGAAACCTCTCTGAATTGTCTCTCTCATATGATTCAAATTGATCACAAACTGTATTGAGCTGGTTGCCATAAAGGGTTGTGTGAAGTCCCTTTGTTCTGATATGACCAAGTCACTGTCCAAACGACATCTTGCACTACTCATAATGGACTGTCTTTTACTGGCCCTAGATTGAACCAGCTCTCCCTCTGGGACACTCACTCTGGTTTTATTCCCTTGCTTTACAGATCTGTTTCTTGACCTCTTAATGGCCTCTGCACGCACGTGTATAATCATAATCTTCTGCTCTAGTATTCTGTTACCATCGTAAATCAATACTTTTTTCACCTGTTGACCAACAGGGAAATAGACATTCACCCAGCTTTTATCAGGGGACATTTGAACAGTCAGCATTGCAAAACCATGAAACTCAAAGAAAGCCTGAAGTATTCTCTTTATGTATTTGTGGGGACAGTCTTTGTTATCACCTACTTCTAGAAAAGATAAATCATATTTCCACTCACAGCTGTGCTGCTTTACCGCAGATTTCAATTTTATGCTGCATGATCTTGTCACAATTTCCTCAGCAATGACTGCAGGTTTGCATCATTTTAGGAATAATTTGAGTTGAAATGCTTTGCTCTAATATTGAATTGAATTGAATTGAATTGAATGCTATTTATTGTCATTCAAACCAAGGCTTGAACGAAATTTCATTACTACAGTTTTTTACATTACAAAAAAACCTAAGACCCACACTTAACGCAGTTTACATAAACATCCATCACAGTGAGTCTCCAACACCTCCTCACTGTGATGGAAGGCAAAGTCTTATCTCTTCCCTTTTATTCTTCACCCGCGGTCCAACAGTCCAACTGCAGTGTCTAGGCGAACTGGGGCTCCGGTGTTAAAGCTCCCGGCGGACGATGGTAAGTCCTGTGGCCATTTAGCCACGCCGGGCGATGCCAGGCCCCGGCTCCGTGTCCTTTAAACCCCGCGGTTCAAGCAGTCCAACCCGCGGTCCAACTGCAGCGTCTAGGCGAACAGGGGCTCCGATGTTAGAGCCCCCGGCGGGCGACGGTAAGTCCCGTGGCTGCTAACCCGCGCCGGGCGATGTTAGGCCTCGCTCCGTGTCCTCCAAACCCCGCGATTCCAGCGGGAGAAGTTGCAGTTGCGGGAGCTCCGAAAAGCCGTCTCCCACCAGGGACCTGGAGCTCCCGATGTTCCTGTCCACCGGGCCCGCAGCCGGAGCTTCCGAAGCTCCAAAGTCGGGTCGCAGCCGCACGCCACCACAGCTCTCCCCGCTCCGAAGCCAGCCAGCTCCGCGATGTCAGGTCCGCAGGCTCCGCGACTGGAGCCCTCAGGTTGGTCCCGGCCGGAGGCCGCCGCCATTGCTCCACGATGTTAGGCCCAACGACATCGGAGACCCGACAGGGAAAAAGTCGGGTCCCCGTACAGGGAAGAGACTAACGGTTTCCCCCACATCCCCCCCTCCACCCCCCACATATACACAGCTAAAAAATAATAAAAACTAAGCTCAAGACATACATTTAACAAGACAAAAATTAAAAAAAAGACTGACGACTGTAGTCGAGCCGCTGCCGTTAGGCGCTGCCACACCCACTATATTCATAATCAAATAGACAGCTGTCAAATCCTAGCTGCAGAGGTGCTGGTGCATTGCTATCATCTAAAAAGCCACATCTGCCTACATTGGGAGGGATGCTTATATTCACTACATTTACACACACCACATTACTGGGAGCCACGGTGGTACAGTGGTAGAGTTGCTGCCTTACAGCGCCAGAGACACAGGTTCGATCCTGACTATGGGTGCTGTCAGTACGGAGTTTGTACGTTCTCCCAGTGATCTGCGTGGGTTTTCTCTGGGTGTTCTGGTTTCCTTCCACACTCCAAAGACATACAGGTTTGTAGGCTACTAGGCTTGGTAAAATTGTAAATTGCCCCGAGTGTGTGTAGGATAGTGCTAGTGTGCGGGGATCGCTGATCGGCGAGGACTCGGTGGGCCAAAGGGCCTGATTCTGCGCTGTATTTCTAAACTAAACATAAATTTCTGGAGGATCTCAGCAAGTTGAGCAGCTTCTGTGGGGGGAAAGGAATTGTCAATGCTTCAGATTGAAGCCCTGCATCTGGAACATTTAGCACTCTTTAATTTATGGACTTGGTTTAATAATGCTTCTATAATAATCTAGAGATACATTTATTTCATCTGCAGCTGGCAATGATTACCAGCCAAACAATTCCTGTCATTGTTTACAAGTGTTGTACCCAGCGTGATCTCTTTGATAATGCTCAAGTAATGTAACAATTCATAGAGTCGTACAGCATGAGAACAGCCCACCTCATCCATGCTGACCAAGATGCCCCATCTAAGCTCGTCCCATTTGGCCTGCATGCCACAAACGCTTTCCTATCTATGTACCTGTCCAAATGTCTCCTAAATGCTGTTATCGTACCTGCTACAATTACCTCCTCTGGCAGCTTGTTCCATACACCTATCACCCTTTGAATGAAAAAGTTGTCCCTTACGTCCCTCTCACCTTAAACCTGTATCCACTGGTTCTTGATTCCCCTACTCTGGGAAAAAGACTGTGCATTCACCCTATCTATTCCAACAATGAAATGATCCTGTAATTTATTTTGCAAATATTCCCACCGGTGTTTCATTAATTGTTTTGGGATAAATTGTTGCCTTCTTGTCCTGCGAGACCTTGATGTGGGAGTGGATCCCATGAGGGAACCAGCCCTTCAATTATGGCTTACCTTTGACATTCATACCACAGTGCAAATTGCAATTTTCAAGATATGAGTACAGAAAACATTGCTCTGATATCAACAAAATCGTCAACCAGCCATATCGTATACCAGTCTCTTTTGAATTCTTTACCAGATAAGCCGACTGCCAGAATACAGACTAACCATATACTCTCACCTTAATTTCAGTTATCCAGGGGCAATAGACAGGGATGTGCAGTATCACCCCTGTTATTTGCCCTTGCGATTGAACCTCTAGCGGAAAGTATAAGAGTACATCCGAACATTCACGGCTATAATACTAAATACTCCAATAATAAAATATCATTATATGCAGATGATGTATTATTATGTATCACCAATTCCCAAGTTAGCATTCCCAGTATATTAAATCTTATAGAGGAATTCGGTTCCTTTTCAGGATATAGAATAAACATGAACAAAAGTGAAATTATGTCAATAAAACCTCAAGAGCCGACACACCTTCTAAAATTCCCTTTCAGTATTGCTACGGAAAAATTCAAATATCTGGGTGTTCAGATAACCAGAAAATATACTTCTCTATTCAACACAAACTTCCCTCCGTTAGTTACTAAATTAAATGCTCTTATTCAATTTTGGAAAACACTTCCGATGTCTCTAACAGGCAGAATAAATGCTATAAAGATGATCTTCCACCCGCAAATCCTGTATTTATTCCAATCATTACCGATATAACTTCCTAAATTTTTTTCTCCAAAAACTTGATTCTCTGATTACAAATTTTATTTGGGATTATAAAACACATAGAATTCATAAACGGCATCTATGAAAACCCAAAGAAACTGGTGGATTGGCTCTCCCCAACTTCTTATACTATTACTGGGCAACGAATATTAAAAATGTAATATACTGGCTGGACAATACAGGCCAACAGGTGAATTGGTTAATAATGGAGAGAGAGGATTGTTCGCCTTTTAATATAGGCGCGATTCTTCTCTCTCCAATAAATTTGAAGAAAACACTATATGAGAAAAATCCGATTATTCACAGTACTTTACGAATCTGGAGACAAGTGAAATCAACCTTTAAACTGAGATGTATCTCTTCTTTCACCAATTGCCAATAATCCTTTGTTCAAGCCATCTATTTTAGACAAAACATTTACATATTGGGAAAGATTAGGAATCAAAAAACTCGGGGATCTTTATGAGATTGGAACTCTTTTCTCATTTCAAGAATTACAGTCGAAATATCACCTGAAAGGTAATCAATATTTAAGATACCTTCAAATTCGAGACTATCTGAAAAAATATACCCAAGACTACCAAACTTTGCTGCCTGACATACTAGACGAATGTATGAATAGAAATTCCGAGTCAAACAAGTTAACATCATATTGGTATAACACCCTTTTAAGTATAGAAATTCCATCATAAGAAGTAATTAGAAGAGCCTGGGATGAGGAACTTGGCCTAAAAATTCTAAAAGACAGATGGGAAGAAAATCTTTATATATACACAATTGTTCGATTAACGTTAGACACTCGTTAATTCAATTTAAAATTCAGCACAGACTCTACTACTCAAAGTCTAAACTGAATAAGATCTTTCCAAATGTATCTCCTATTTGTGATAAATGTCTCCTTCAGGAAGCAACTATAACTCTTGCATAAAGTTACATAATATTTGGAGAGGAATTTTTGAAAATGTCTCAAAAACACTAAAAACTAAATTGGACCCCGACACGGAATTGATTATTCTAGGTACGTCAGAAGCCTGCTCTGTGCTATCATTATTTCAAAGGCGTTTCCTTAATTATGGTCTGATAACGGCGAAAAAACTAATACTCAAATTTTGGAAACAAATATCAGTCCCGGCTCTCAAAATGTGGATTACAAAAATGTCTGAGACGCTACATCTTGAAAATATTAGACTTGTCTTAGCAGAAAAACCAGATCAGTTTTCGAAGACATGGACACCATTCATTGATTTATTACAAGGATAGTATGGTACAACACAATTTTGGAGTTAAATCTAATTACGGGTTGGGTGATGGGTGGGGAGGGATGCGAAGCAGGTATATCATCACTTTTCTCTTTTTCTTTTTTGTCTTTTTATTTCTCTATTCCTTTCTTATTTATTTTATTTACTCACTCTTTGGCTACACCACTTTGGTAGTCTATGGGTTCTATCCTTGCACATCCCACTTTTTCTCTCTCTCGCTTTTTCTCCTTTCTTTTCTCTTAACTATAGCTAAAAGTTAAAATTGAAGCTGTACAATAACTGTATTATGTCATATGCCATCGGTTATATTTTTGTACAGGGATTCTAATAAATTTTTTAAAAAAGGAAAAAAAAAGAATTCTTTACCAGTATCACCAGAAACATCACGTAAATTGCCACTTCTGAGAAATGCAGGACATTCCTTTAATTGAATCCTATGGATACAAACATGAAGCATTCAGTAAATAAGCAGGGAGCTACACTGCCACAGCTTCAACAGAGCATCAGCATCAGTTCAGTAATACTGGAAATTGAACAGATGCAGCTAGAAAATTCTTGGAGGTTATAGAGGGAGTGACAAAAAGAAGGAATGTGATCCCCAATTGGGGTAGGAGAAAAGTATGTATATTATTGTATATTGTCACCGACTCAGCACATTTAATGTGAATTCGTTTGTGACCAGAAAATATGACAGGAATTGAAGGCATTGGCTTCAGTTTTTTCAGGGTTGAGATGGAAGAAATTCCAGCTCTGGAATCCAGCTTGGACAAGCAGCTCAATGAATTAGGAGCAGTGACGTGGTCAAGAATGGTGCAGGGATTAAATAAGTTGTCATCAATATTCATGTGGGCCATCAAGTGTTTGTCGTTGCTGACATGGGAGGGGGGGAGTTGTTACAGGTAATACTCTGGCTATGACAAGACCAAAACGAATCAAGCAAAGACGTCCAGTTTGACAGGGGTGAAAGTGAAGCTTGTGCAATTTAGTGTGGTTATCCTTATTGAAGGCAGTGGACTGTCCAAGAAGGTTTACCTTTCATTTAGTTTTGAGATAAGCGTGGAAACAGCCCCTTCAGCTCACCGAGTCTGTGACGACCAGCGATCACCCGTACACTAGTTCTTTCCTACACACTATTAAAGAAGGGATTGAAAGGGAATGGAAAATTATTTGAAAACTGGAAAGAATATCAGTCAACTCAGTAGACCAGAAAAGGAATTGGGAATTGGGACATGGGAGGAAGGAAACCAGAGAAGGTCTGAAGAAGGGTTTCAACCCAAAACATCACCTATTGCTTTTTTCCCAGAGATGCTGCCTGACCCACTGAGTTACTTCAGCATTTTGTGTCTTATCAGAGAAAGATATTGGTTCAGGACTTGGGCAGACAAAAATCTTTGTGGAAAAGTTAGCTTGGTGGGCTAGAGAGGAAGGGGGCACACTTGCGTAGTCGTGTTCTGTTTTTGAAATTCACTTCCCGTGCAATCCACAACCAAATTTTGAAAGTTGTGTACAACTTACAACTTCAATTATATATATGAACTGAGGGCAAGTGCCTGAGGGTGTCTTTTAACCACTGGTCATCAACTTTTACAATTAGTGATATAGTAGTTATAATCCTGTTATGTAGCTAACCACAGCAGCAACTTGCAGACAGCAAGATCTCACAAACTGAAAATTGGATGAATTTTCTTCCAATTTGTTCTTTTTAGTTGATGTTTTTAAAGAGAGGTGAGGGATTAATCCGTGAGGCCTGCACTTCCTCCACGTGTTTCCCCTCAGTGGTTCAGCATTAAAAGGAATTAATTTTATTTAATTTACAGTCATTTGATTTTCATTTGAAACATTTCAAATAGGCTGCCCAAGTCATGAAGCTACTTTGAAGTCTGATAATTTCCTGTTCACTGCCTGTGTATTTGAAAAGAATCCCATTCAGGATAGGGATCAGCCATTAAGTTGTAATGTGTTGCGACTTTGGTGAACTACTCTGCAATAACACAAAGGAAAATGGATCATCTAGTCAGCTGGTCAATTTTGAAAATTAGATTTACTCCAAACGTTCAATGTAATTCCTTTAAACTGAGGCTATAAATGTTAACTGGGAGTTTTTATACAGTTAATTTTCCCTTCCCTTTCTCCCCTTTTCTTTGATTGACTGGAGTGCTGATACAGCACAGGACATGCATTCTTCTTCTTTGGGGCTTCCGTACAAAGCTGATACATGAAAAGCAAACAAACCAAAGGTACAACTAAATCATAACTCACTGTTGAAACGATGCTCCTCACACATCTCAGTCACATGCAGCCTGTAAATTAAGCATCAAGTCCATCCCTCAGTTTACAAAATTGTTCCCACCACCTCCTCCCCTTTGAGTGAAGAAAGCGAATGGTATGTTAGCTTTCATAGCAAAAGGATTTGAGTATAGGAGCAGGGAGGTTCTACTGCAGTTGTACCGGGTCTTGGTGAGACCACACCTGGAGTATTGCATACAGTTTTGGTCTCCTAATCTGAGGAAGGACATTCTTGCCATAGGGGGAGTACAGAGAAGGTTCACCAGACTGATTCCTGGGATGTCAGGACTTTCATATGAAGAAAGACTGGATAGACTCGGCTTGTACTCGCTAAAATTTAGAAGATTGAGGGGGGATCTTATAGAAACTTACAAAATTCTTAAGGGGTTGGACAGGCTAGATGCAGGAAGATTGTTCCCGATGTTGGGGAAGTCCAGAACAAGAGGTCACAGTTTAAGGATAAGGGGGAAGTCTTTTAGGACCGAGATGAGAAAAACATTTTTTCACACAGAGAGTGGTGAATCTCTGGAATTCTCAGCCACAGAAGGTAGTTGAGGCCAGTTCATTGGCTATATTTAAGAGGGAGTTAGATGTGGCCCTTATGGCTAAGGGGTTCAGGGGGTATGGAGAGAAGGTAGGTACAGGATACTGAGTTGGATGATCAGCCATGATCATATTGAATGGCAGTTCACGTGGGCACGCCAGAAGGGCCGAATGGCCTACTCCTGCACCTATTTTCTATGTTTCTCTGTTTCTATCAGAATCATTTACAGAATGAGGATCATTTTACTCTTCAGTACAATGTTGTAGTAATCACTGGTCAAATGCTGGCATTGAAGTTTCCCTCATCATCCTCTGTTGTGCAATCACAACTGTGGGAGGTTTACCGTAAATATTTCTTAGGTGCAGTAGTGCTGTTCATGTGGGCATGCCAGTAAGTGGTCCAAGCATCTAATACTATGGCGTGCTGGCTGTGACCGATGTATAATTATATGGCTGAGCTCTCTGGGAAGTAATAGAACCCCCTTGGAGCCCAGAATGTCATGTGTCCATTTCTTCCACTGATGCTACCTGCCCTGCCGAGGTGCTCTAGCACCTTGTGTTTAGCTCAAGATACCAGCATCTGCAGTTTCTTGTAAGTTTTGGGTGCTGGAAAGATAGGGTGTTGCAGCTGAAACAGGCTCCATACTTTTCAGTGCACTGGACAGGAAGAGGGTGTTCATTTTAAGCTAATAAAAAGCACTGCTCCCTCCCCCAATTCCACCCTGGTATAATTTATACCAAAAAAAGATGTCGAGGGCTTGTGCCTCAAATACACTTTAGGCCGAAGATTTGTTTGAGGCCTCTTTAGTGGATTACTTCTCGAGGTAGGCTTTATGTACATCTGGTTTCACATCCTGTTCTGTAATTCTAACATTAACATAGTTGGCTTCATAACCATTCATCACTCTAGGCATATTGTATGACATATTTTATAAATATCAACTGTGAACATAAACCTTAACAAAAAGCTGATCACACCTATCAATTACCATAGTAGCCATAATTATACATTGTCTTTCATAAATTAGGGAGGCCACAAGCTCAATTGCTGCAATTTCTCTTTTGGTGTTTCTTCAGAATTAGTCCCTTTGCTGTTGCAGTGTAAGTAATACTATATTGCATTCCACCCTGATGTCTTGCAGATTCTAGACCTATCTCATTTACTGCTGACCTTTTTGAAATTCTAAAGTTGTCTTCTCTGACTTTCCCTTTCTGCATTTTGCTGTCAGGTTCCCTGTGACTTTTGCTGTGTCTCTTGTTGTAGTCATGCTGCACTGCATTGGGCTACCTCAGTAAATGTAAACATACTGTGACATTCTTGTTAGGATCTTTGTTGCCTTTGTACAACCTCCACCTCATGATGTAGTCCTCTCTTCAAACATCTACTCAATCACTGCTCGATAATGTGCATTCAGCAATTCTGGAATGACAACAACCTTGTTGACAGAGGGCTCTTCCCTGGAACGTATCCTTCATCTCAGTATTATGTATGCTGGACTCAAATGAAACTGCCTCACCATTGGGATGCATACTAAGCCTTTTGCCTCCACTGTCTGTGAATTCATGTCATGGTGAACAGCTGTCTTTTTATTCTCATGAACTGGAGCCTAAATGCTCCCTGAACAGATTATTAACTGCACACTGTCATGCACTCCTCTATATTCCAGGATATCTCACCCTGGTGTAGTTCTCTGGCATGTTTATGACTTTATAGGGTTGTTTCTCAATCCTATGATGGCCTGAACCACTTACGTACACTGCAGGCGACCCTCTTTTGCACTGTTCCAATCAGTGACACACAAATCTTCTGACGAAACTCTTCCTGCTTGATTACTTCCAAACTGCCTTTCCTTTCCCGGTTTATTCAACCTGCAAAGGTCCATTTTGGTTCCGAATACAAAACAATTAACTCACAATAAAACCTTTTCCGTGAAACGGAAACTGAGAGCAAAAGTGGAAAATATGCCCTAATTATTTAACCTTGGGATCTAGAAAATATTGCTGTGCCATATTAATTATGTTTATGAGATAGATTCAAAATAATGGATGCAAAGCAAAGGATTCAAAACGTGATGCCTTGAATCATACAAATGCTCCCTCTAATTTCCTCATGGCAATAATTGGAAAGTACATAGTATATAGATCATAGAGCAGTACAGCACAGGAATAGGCCCTTCATCCCCCCAATGTCCATGCCAAACAGGATGCCATTAAACTAATCTCATCTGCCTGCACAAATCCATACCCCTCTTTTCCTTTTATATCCATGTGCCTGTCCAAAAATACTTTTAAATGCCCCCACCATATCTCCCTCCGCTACTATCTCTGGTAGTGCCTTCCAGGTGCCCACCATTCTGTGTATAACAAATTTGCCCCGCACACTTCCATTAAACTTTGCCCTTCTCACCTTAAAGTTATGCCCTCTTGTCTTTAACATTTCTAACTTGGGAAAAAAGATTCTGTTTATCCTAACTATGCCTCTCATAATCTTACATACTGCTCTAAAATCTCCCCTCAGACTTTGACACTCCAGAGAAAACAATTCAAGCTGGTCTAACCTCTTTTTATAGGTAATACTCTCTAATCCAGGAAGCATTTTGGTAAACCTCTACTGAACCCTCTCCAAAGCCTCCACATACTTTCTGTAATGTGGCGAGCAGGACTGCACACAAATGTGGCCTAACCAAAGTCATATAAAGTTGAAACATGACTTTTTGACACTTATAAACAGTGTCATGACTGTGGTATGGATATAAAATGTCTGGGATATAGGTCGAATACAGGCAGGTAGGACTAGCATCTTGGTCAACATGGACAAGTTGGGCTGAAGGGCCTGTTTCCATGCTGTATGAATCTATGAAGGCAACCATACCATATGCCTCCTTTACCACTCTATCTACTTGTGTTGCCACTTTCAGGGAGCTATGGACTTGGACCCCTAGATCCCTCTGCACATCAATGCTGTTGAGAGTCTTCCCATTGATTGTATATTTTCCCTTTACATTCGACTTCTTAAAGTGCAACATCTCACACTTGCTCGGATTAAACTCTATCTGCCATTTCTCTGCCCATTCCTTTAGCTGATCTATACCCCCCCCCCCTCCCCCACCTGTATACCTTGGAAACCTTCCTCACAAACAACTTTGGGAAATTAATTGTTTGAAGTACGGGGCATGTTCATTGAAATATTTACATTTTAACAATTCAAGTCATACAATCAAAAATTTGCCGTTTTCTAAATGGCGCATTCTTCAACCCATAAGCTGCAGCATAGCTTGGCATTTAATAAAAGTAATCAAGTTGTCAAAGCCTGCTCCCACTGAGAGAGCAGAGGTCTCAACTAATAACTATTCATTGGCTACCTTTTTAAGCAACAGCTTATTCATCATTCTGTAAGATAAATATGAAGCAACTTGTCGACTAAGGAAATAGAAGAAGCATTTGATATTCTGCAACAGGTGAATTAAAACATCAATCTTTCATATTATGCTGGTGTAGAAATACTAGTTAATCCAGTGCACTCTCCTCTAAACCATAATATAAGAAAGCTGTATAAAACATACAAGCTTGCATTTTTTATTGACTTCTAATTGGAAAATTATATTAGATTTATATTTCACTATAGTAATCAATCGAACACAGAAGTGAGCAGTTATACTTTGCAAATTGTGTGGAGCAGTACTTCATAAGAACACAAAACTGTAAAACAAATTAATTTTTCTGCCAGTTTAATTGATTTGTCAACTCATTAATAGGTTAGTGCAACTGTAAATAGAGCAGTAATGATTTGGATACAAATACAGCAACCTTTTTTATAATTGCTTTGGGTCTAATAACCTTCATAAATTAGTCTTTTTTTATATGTAATTTTTCCTTGAAGTTTGCCCTTTTTCCCCCCTCAAAAGGGACTGAATTCTCCTGGAACTTAGTGCCACATACATTAAGCCAACAGTGAAAAACCTCCTCGTATCTCAGCCTGCACAATGGCTTCCAACTAAGTGTCACAATGTCATCTGATCCTTTTTGGACGTGACATCTACCTCTGAACACTTGACAAGAACGCATTTCCTATTTTATGTTTTCTAATGACTCAGAAGGCCATTCAATGAATCGAGTCCATGATGGCTCCAGAGTAATTCCATCATAGTCATACTAATTACTTTACAGTGACCTATTTGCACTCACAAGACCATCAATTCCATCCTGATTCTCCTACCCATCCAACAATATCAGAGGTACATTTAGTGTAGTTTAGGTTTGTTTCATTTATTATTGTCACATGTTCCGAGGTACAGTACGAAGCTTTTGTTTGCATGCTATCCAGTCAAGAAAAATACTATACATGAATACAATCAAGCCATCCACAGTACAAAGATAAAGGGTACAACATTTAGTGAAAAAATATTACCGTACATTGAGGTCCGATAAAGTCTGATTAAAGAAAGTTCAAAGGTCTCCAATGTGGTAGATGGGAGGTCAGGACCACACTCCAGCTGATGAGAGGACCGTTCAGTTGCCAGATAACAGCTGGGAAGAAACTGTTCCTGAGTCTGGAGGTATGCATTTTCAAATTTCCCTATCTTCTGCTTGATGGGCGAGGGGAGAAAAGGGAGTGACCAGGGTAAGACTGGTCCTTGATTATGCTGGCAGCCTTGCCAATGCAGCTGGTGCAGATAGAGTCGATAGAAGGGAGGCTGGTTTGTGCGATTGTCTGGCTATGTCCGCAATGATCCACTGGTAATTAACCTAACATCCATTATGTCTTTGGGGAAGAGGAGGTAACTAGAGAAATGCAGAGGAAGATAATGAAAACCACATGGATTGCACTGGAGTTTAGGACTCCAGGTTACTGGAGCTGTGAGGCAGCAGCACTATCTGGAGAGTTCTGTATGTATTATTTTGCAGCATGTAGGAGAGAGAATGTATGATGTGTGTTTCTCTCTCGTCAGCCATTCCATTGTCTTCCCACAACATAAAATGTAAGATAAAGAGAAAGGAGTAGGCTATTTGACCTCTCATGCCCGTTCTGCCATTCAGTAGATGATAAATCACTCTTCTAGACTCAAGACAATACAGATCAAAAAACAAAGTGGTTTGAGGGTCAGGTGGCATCTGTGGAGGCAGAGGGAAGGTTGATGTTTCGGTTCAAGACCCTGCATCAGGATTAGTTATCCCTCAACAGTTTATTTACAGCATCTGAAGTCTTCTGTGTCTCAAGAGAATCATAGCATAGAGTTATATAGCACGGAAACTGGCCCTTCACCCCCACCTGGTCATGACCAAAGTATCTAAGCTAGTTCCATTTGCCTGCATTTGGCCCACATTGCTCTACACCTTTCCTATTGATGTACCTGTCTGAATAGCTCTTAAACGTTGTAATTGGATCAGCCACTACACTTCCTCTGGCGGCTTGTTCCATTGATCAAGTACCCTCTTTGTGAAAAGGGTGCCCCGAAGGTCCCCTTTAAATTTTAACCCCTTTCACCCTAAATCTATGTCCTCTAATTTTAGATTGCATTATATTGTGACCATTCACCTTATCTATGCCCCTCATGATGTTAATTACCTCTTGAAGTTTACCCCCTCAGCCTTCTACGCTCAGGAAAATGTCCCAGTCTATCCATTCTCTCCTTATCACTCAAGCCCTGCAGTCCTGGTAACATTCTTGTGAATCTATTCAGCACCCATTCCAGTTTAATCATATCCCTCCTATAACTCAGTGATCAGATTTGTATATGATACTCCAAGTGTCATCTCACCAACAACATCTACAAGTATAACAAGATGACTCAACATTTGTGTGGGAAGGAACTGCAGATGCTGGTTTAAACCAAAGACAGACAAAAAATGCTGGAGTAACTCAGCGGGACAGGCATCATCTCTGGAGAGAAGGAATGGGTGACGTTTCGGGTCAGGACAACTTCTTCAGACTAGAAGTCCGGGGAAAGGGAAACAAGAGATATAGATGGTGATGTAGAGAGATATAGAAGAAATGAATGAAATATATACAAAAAATTGCCTAACTGATGAATGCAGGTGTGCCAATCACTTTCACCATCACCCTATCTACTTGTGTCACTGCTAACAGGGAACTATATACTTGCACAAAACACAAAGTGCAGGAGGAACTTTGTGGTCAGGCAGCATCTGTGAAGGGAATAGACAGGCATTGTTCTTGGTTGGAACCCTTCTTCAGGCTGGTTGTAATAGTGGGGAGAAAGCTGGAAGAGATGTGGGGGCAGGACAAAACCTGGCAAATGTTAGTTGGAGATAGGTGAGGTGTGGTATGATTGGCAGATGGGTGGAGTAAGTTTTGAAGGTTCAAGGTGTAATGGAGACACAAGGGTGCTAGATACGGAAAGGAGAGGAGAGAGCAAAATGTAAAAGGAGAGAGAGGGATATAGGTGAAAGGTGTGAGGGGAGGGGAAGGAGGGGGTATATAAGGTCCAGGATGGTCTCGGGGATGGGAGATGATGTATGAAGGGATTGGGGGGTACAAAAGAGAGATGGGGATGGGGTTTATTATGAACACATTGATCTCTCTTTTCCACAACACTATCCAGGCCCCTGCAATTTACTATGTAAGTCCTGCCCTGGTTTAACTTACCAAAATACAACACTTCATACCTATTGGAGGTAAATCATACCTATTGGAGGTCCATCTGCCATTCCTTGGCTCACTTTCCTGGTTGATCTAAGTCTCATTGTAATCTGCGATAACCTTCTTCACTCTCCAATCTACTGTCAATTTTGATGTAATCTGTGCACATAATACCCATGCCAACCATATTCTCATCCAAATTGTTCATATGGAGATGAACAACAGTGGACCCAGCATCTATCCTTGTGGCACATTGCTGGTCACTGGCCTCCAGTCTGAAACACAACCCTCCACTACCACCCTCTTATGCCTAACACCAAGTTAATCTTGACAGTACAGGGCAAGTCTGTTCAATCTTTCCTCATAGGACAAACCTGGCAACTCAGAAAGCCATCCGGTTCTCTGGATACTTTCAAGAAAGAGCTAGATAGGGCTCTTAAAGATAGCGGAGTCAGGGGATATGGGGAGAAGGCGGGAACGGGGTACTGATTGGGGATGATCAGCCATGATCACATTGAATGGTGGTGCTGGCTCGAAGGGCCGAGTGGCCTACTCCTGCACCTATTGTCTATTGTCTATTGTCATCCAGTGAACCTTTGCTGCATTTCCTCTGTCACCAGTACATCCTTCCTTAGGTTCGGTGTTTCCATGTTATATTGCAAATATTATGACCTCGTCTACACACATAACTTATTCATATCTTCCTGAACCCTTGAGCATCCTCCTAATCCAGCTTGGTATCAGAAATCTTGGATATGTTACACTTTGTCAACACATTCAAATCATTGATGTAAATTATGAACATATTGGGCTCCTGTGCCATATCTAATGCATCCTATAATCACACACTCACAATTTGAAAATGGCCCATTTATTTTGACTCTCTTTTAACCAGTCTATGCCACAATATTAACCCAAATATATTTTTTCTGCTTTTGTGTAATGATATCTTCCTTCAAACTTTTTTGAAGGTCTGCTATAAATACAAATGTACACCACATCAACTGGTTTGGCCTTATCCACTGCTGGTTACAGCCTCAAAAGACTTTAACAGATTTGTCAAAGTTGACTTTCCTTTCATAAATCCATGTGGTCTTCATCCAATTCTGCCATTATTTTCAAAGCACCTTCTTACCATTTCCATAATAACAGAATCAGCATTCTTAGTACAGTTCAGGTCATGTTAATTGGTCTATCTTTCATTGTCTTCTTACTCCATCCTACTTTAAAAGCTCCCCGATCCAGACAATGGTCAATAAAAAATAAATAAGAAACAGGGCGTTCAGATCTCTATGGGTGGACTCCACCTAAGGCATTAAATCTGTTATCTATGGAGTTAATACTGCATATACCAAAGTCCCATCTAATAGCTCACCAGTGATGATATGGTTTAATTTATTTACTTTACTGCAATTTGTCCTGAAGTCGCTTCTCTGCATTAGCATCGATCTTATTTTCTATAATAAGCTTCCTGATGTTGACTGTCCATTACTTCCTTGGGCTGTCTATAGAAGCATTTCCTCTTATTCAAACGTTGTTCTTATTATGTGGCATATTGTGCTTTTGGTTCACATTGGAATTTAATTCATTTATTATTATTAATATTATTATTATTATTATTATTATTATTAGATAAATTAGGTTGCTTAAATAAAATCAGGGCAAATAGACCAACGTTCAATTCCTTTAACAAATTACAAATAAACCTGTACTTGGAAGAATATCTCCACATTCAATGACATCAATGGGAAACAGTATCTTTGCTATTTTGGGTTTTTATAATCTCTGAGTTATATAAATGTTGTCTCTGAAATTATGTTTTTCTTCTTCTGCACTCATGTACAAGATAATATGTTCCAAAAGTTTTTCCATGTTAAAATCATGTATTAATTTTTTACCGAGAATTATTCCAGTGTACACCATGAAATCAATTTAATTTTTAAAGCCAATGATTTTAATGTAGCAGATGATGGGTCAGGCACTCTTAATATAATATTCTTTTAATCTTAAATATATTTTATTTGCATTAATAACACGGATTCAGATCAACACTTTAAAATACAATTCTTACTACAACGGTAATAAATTAAAAATGTTCCATCATGATGATCAATAGTGCTTTTGTTTGAAGGAAGATTTTACATTTATGTTTGTGCAAATAATTTTAGTGGTGAATTGAGCTGTACTCTAACTGATTTCAAGTCTAGTCTATGTATATTTCTGCCCAAAGTGGAAACTTATTCTCTCTACCTCTTACACCTCACATTAATTATTATTTTATTTGGAGTAAATGCTGCTGGCCCAGTTGGAATATTATTTTCTGCTTGTATATTATGTGAGAAGAATTCTGCATATGGCCTTTTAAATATTATTGCAATTACATTGCAAAAGTAATCTTGCAGTAAGGAATGGTTCTGGCAGGGAACAGATAACAGGATGTCTGACAACGTCAACTACGATTTTCCATCTAGTAAAATTAAGGAACAGAAAGCATATGGATTTCCTGAGATGGATTCGCTACAAATACATACCCTGGTGGGAATGTTGGTTTGCAGAGTTGCCTCAATCTTCCTTCAATATGAATTAAGTTAACAGACAAAACATGCAATTATTTGTGGCATCTTTAACGTGAAAATTGAATTTATTTGGAAGTGGAGAACTACATTTCTTTATTGAAATAAACAATCATCCAATCTTTGTCAGCTGTCGTCACAATTTTTTTAATGAAGGTTATAAACAAGCGACCGCAATTTTTTTAATTTAAATTTAATGAATTTGGGGACATTGTTAAGGCTAATATATTCATTCCCCATTACAAATTGACCCTGAGAATGTGATACTGAGCCACTCTCCTGACCAACAGCAGTCCTTCTGACAAAAGTGCTGGGTGAGGATTTCCAGGATTTAGATCCAACAATGATAAAGAAGCAAGAATATGGCTGGCCTCATCCATCATTCTGCATCGATCATCACAGAGCATTTCCTTGGGAATTTCCCATGAAATTTATGGAAGTCATTAGGAATAAACCCTGAAAAAATTCCAGCCCTGTGTATTTGGCAGTTTGACAACTTTGCTGATTTATGTCTGAAATGTATTTAATTTGCGAAGGTTAGCAAATCCTAATCATTTCTCTCAACTTTGCTACTTGGCCGTGCAATCTAAAGGCAGGTGCCATGCAGAAGGTGAGCACATTCACAGGAATGAGGGGAAAACATCAACGAATGAACCAAGGAATGCCATCTTCAGAAACTTATTTTATTCATGGGTTCCTGAAGTAGTCTTGGAAGAAGCTTGGGGAGCAGGAGTGTTGCAGGGGAATAACTGGTAGTGAAAAACAGCTCAAGCTGGAATGGGGAAAATACTTTTATTGTGATTGAATGTGGAGAACATTTTCCCTTCTGCTTTTAATTTCATGCTTGCACTTTATTGGCTTCAATTCTACTCCTTTCTTCAAATTGCATCCAGACCATCTGTATGGCACTGAATGTGCACCTTTATTTAGGAACTTTATTCATTCATTTACTGCTTCGGGGCATCTTTGGGAATACTGGCATTTTTTTTCCTCGAACCTGCTGGCTCCTGAATTGAGGAAGCATATTTCGGCCAACTTCGATATACATGGCAGATTTTATCCTAGGATGGACTTTAATGAACCAAATGGGTTTTTATGGTCATCTGAAAGTCTATCCTGATCATTACCATTACTGAGAACAGCTTTCTCAATTCATTTCAGATTTTTAAATTTAATTACTTAAATTTATCTTCCCCAGCTGCCACTGTGGTGTTTAACCATGAAACAGTGGTTCAGAACTCCAGCTACTAGTTCAGCAACTTAACCGTTGCATCACCAAATGCCATCCAGCAGTTTGATAAAACAATTGATTAGTTAATAACTTGTCAGATCAGCTCAATTGCAATGAAAACAATAAATTTACAATATTTTAGAAAAGCAACCAATTCAGAGCTCCAGATGAAAGCATCATCAGTACAAAGTGACCTCGAAGATTGATCTCAGTGATCCAGTGGTTGCCCAAAGACATGCATCCTCCCCTGCAACAGTAGAAGCGTCACAGAGACTGATGAGACCAACAGATGTTCGGCCCTGTGCCATGTTGGCTAATATCAAGCAGGCAGTTTCGTTTTACATCAGGAATTACTGGCTTGAGATCTAGAAATAGCTGATAACTACATTTGGTTCCCTTGTGTAATCCTACAGGATTTTCTACAAGTAGATCATAATTACCTAGGAATGTCCTTAATTTATGAGGGAAAAATCGTTGCAGTAATTTAAAATCACATTAATATTCCTTTCATGATATGGGCTATTGTAAATTAAGGGTTAAAACAGGCTGTTCAGCTACAATGGAGTTTGTCTGTTAACAGTCCGTATGTCGAGCAAACTGTAGATCAAACAGTATTGCTGATTTGATCCGTCTGGTTTTGCTGCTGATGACCTGATCCATATTCCATGTCAGGTTTTCCACACCACCACCTTGTGGCATGCGGGCAGCCATGATGCTTTTTAGTTTTACCTTGCGATTCGGAGCCTACAGTACTCATTTTGATGGTCTCTGTATGTATTCAAATTAAAGTACTTGTTATGAAATATAATGACTCTGTATCATAAGTACTTTGCACACAAACAAGCTCAGTTACAAACACTATTAAGTGCTTTGGAAAATAATTGGGCTCACTTGGAAAAACTAATAAATCACTATGCTTCAGATCATGCAGCCTGTAGGACAAAACAGATCTTTCTTCCCAGAGACATCTGAGATGAGCTCAATCCTGATATAATAAAGACCCAACAGGCAATAGGCCATAAAACTGTGAATTATTAAATCCGTTACTAATCCTCTCACACTATTCCACCGTACTTTAATAAATGTAGTTTCTTTGTAACCATCAGGTGTTCTTTCCCCATCATTGATGTGGAAAGCATGTAAGACTAGTTTAGTGAAATGTTTCTTTGAGAGAGGATAAATATTTGCAAATAACTACTGCATATATATAAGGTGTCTCACTGATATCCCATTTACAAAGATTAATTATACAACTGAAACCTATTTAAACCATTGAAACATTGAGACTGAGCAACAATCTCCCATTCTTACTTCACAAACACTTTAAATGTTTTCTTTTTAAGCACGCTTCCTCCTTGTGTCAGTACCTTTCCTGAGTATTTGTTGAGACTTGCTCTCTGTTCTCCATCCTCCACAAGTAACCAAGCTCGGTGTTGTGATCACTGTCTTGTTTAGTTTATTGTCATGTGTACCGAGGTACCATGGTAAACTCTTTTGTTGCGTGCGATCCAGTCAGCGGAAAGACTATACATGATTACAATGAAGCCATCCACAGTGTACAGATACAGGATAAAGGGAATAACTATTAGTGCAAGATAAAGTCCAGTAATGTCCGATTAAAGATCTCCAATGAGCTAGATGATAGGGCAGGACCACTGTCCTGGCTTTCACCATTTGATGGAATATCTGCAGTATGATGAGCTCAATGAACAATAATGTTTTGGCATTTATTTGTGACTATTCTTCCATTACCCAAGCAACAGATTCAAGGTCAAATTAATTAGAAATATTCTCAACATCTTTCATCATCACCATCTGAAGAAGGGTCCCGACCCAAAACATCACATATCTATGTTCTCCAGACTGCCCTTCTGAACTGCTCCAGCATTTGTGTGCTTTTGTGTAAACCAGCATCTGCAGTTCCTTGTTTCTTCATCTTTCATTTTTTTTGGTCAATTCTGTTAAATCAGTGTCTTGCTTCCAACTTTATAAGCTTGTGGAAATAAAACGTCTCATCTAATTTATCAAAACCCTACAATAATTTTGAACATTCATCTTATGTCTCACCGTTTCCTTTGCTCCATATTTCTATAAAGCCTATTTCCTTCGCTCCATAGATGCTGCCTCACCCGCTGAGTTTCTCCAGCTTTTTTGTCTACCTTCTTATGTTTCACCTGTCACTTCTCTGCTTTAGAGAGAACTGAAGTTTCTTGTCCATGGGAATATTTTAACCAAATCTATAATGCATGCTCTTGGAGGTCTTCAGACCCTTCTAATACTGTCATGCCCAGGAAGGATTAAGCATTTGTTTTGTAATGTTGCTATATATTTTTTTAGTTTTATCTTTAATGTATAATTCGCTAATAAATCTGATTTATGTTAGCCATGGGATATTCATCTTTTGTGGAATACTTTATTGGCACATGTGACAAGGCACAGTGAAATTCTTTGCTTGCGTACCCAAGGTATACTTCTGGCACCCAGTTTACAGCTATGAGCATCTCTTGATTGGTATTTAACATTGTTAGCTACATTCCTGCATCCCAAAAGTGTGCCGAATTCTAAGTTCAGGGAGCATTCCATCGAGTGAAATGCTATTTTCTGTAAACGTAATAGTTTAGGTTTAGTTATAGGTTTATTATAATCACGTGTACCGAGTTACAATGAAAAGCTTTGTTTTGCATGCTATCCAAACAGATCAGATATACCATACATGAATACAATCGTCATACTCAAGTACAATAGATGGAGCCAAAGGAGAGATACAGAGTGCAGAATATAGTTCTCAGCATTGTAGTGCATAATTTCATAGAAAATAGGTGCAGGAGGAGGCCATTCGGCCCTTCGAGCCAGCACCGCCATTCATTGTGATCATGGCTGATCGTCCCCTATCAATAACCCATCCCTGCCTTCTCCCCATATCCCTTGACTCCACTAGCCCCTAGAGCTCTATCTAACTCTCTCTTAAATCCATCCAGTGATTTGGCCTCCTCTGCCCTCTGTGGCAGGGAATTCCATAAATTCACAACTCTCTGGGTGAAAAAGTTTTTTCTCACCTCAGTCTTAAATGACCCCTTTATTCTAAGACTGTGGCCCCTGGTTCTGGGCTCGCCCAACATTGGGAACATTTCCCCTGCATCTAGCTTGTCCAGTCCTTTTATAATTTTATATGTTTCTATAAGATCCCCCCTCATCCTTCTAAACTCCAGTGAATACAAGCCTAAACTTTTCAATCTTTCCTCGTATGACAGTCCCGCCATCCCAGGGATCAATCTCGTGAACCTACGCTGCACTGCCTCAATCACAAGGATGTCCTTCCTCAAATTACGAGACCAAAACTGTACACAATACTCCAGATGTGGTCTCACCAGAGCCCTATACAACTGCAGAAGAACCTCTTTACTCCTATACTGAAATCCTCTTGTTATGAAGGCCAACATTCCATTAGCTTTCTACCTGCTGTACCTGCACGCCAACTTTCAGTGACCGGTGTACAAGGACCCCCAGGTCTCGCTGCAGCTCCCCCTTACCTAACCTAACCCCATTGAGATAATAATCTGCCCCCTTGTTTTTGCCGCCAAAGTGGATAACCTCACATTTATCTATATTATACTGCATCTGCCACCCAGCTTTGTGTCATCCGCAAACTTGCTAGTGTTGCTCCTAATTCCCTCTTCCAAATCATTAATATATATGGTAAACAGTTGTGGCCCCAACACCGAGCCTTGCGGCATTCCACTCGCCACTGCCTGCCATTCTGAAAAGGACCCGTTCACTCCTACTCTTTGCTTCCGGTCTGCCAACCAATTTACTATCCATGTCAACACCCTACCCCCAATACCATGTGCTCTAATTTTAGTCACCAGTCTCCCGTGTGGGACCTTATCAAAGGCTTTCTGAAAGTCTAGACACACTACATCCACTGGCACCCCTTCATCCATTTTACTTGTCACATCCTCAAAAAATTCCAGAAGATTAGTGAAGCATGATTTCCCTTTGATAAATCCATGTTGACTTGGACTAATCCTTTTGCTACTATCCAAATGCTCCATTATTACATCTTTAATAATTGACTCCAGCATCTTTCCCACCACCGAAGTCAGGCTAACTGGTCTATAATTCCCCGTTTTCTCTCTCGCTCCTTTCTTGAAAAGTAGGATAACATTAGCTATCCCCCAATCCACAGGAACTGATCCTGAATCTATTGAACATTGGAAAATGATCAGCAATGCGTCCACTATTTCTAGAGCCACCTCCCTGAGGACCCTGGGATGCAGACCATCAGGCCCAGGGGATTTATCATCCTTCAGTCCCATTAGCCTGCCCAATACTATTTCTCGCCTAATGAAAATTTCTTTCAGTTCCTCTAACCCCTTAGATCCTCTGTCCTCTAGTACATCTGGGAGATTGTTTGTGTCTTCCTTAGTGAAGACAGATCCGAAGTACCTATTCAACTCTTCTGCCATTTCCTTGTTGCCCATAATAATTTCACCCGTGTCTGCCTTCAAGGGACCCACATTTGACTTTGCTACTCTTTTTCCCTTAACATATCTAAATAAGTTTTTACTGTCCTTCTTTATATTCCTGGCCAGCTTCCCCTCGTACTTCATCTTTTCAGCCCGTATTGCCCGTTTTGTTTCCTTCTGTTGTCCTATGAAAGTTTCCCAGTCCTCTGGCTTCCGGCTACTCTTTCCTGTGTTATACATCTTTTCCTTTAGTTCTATTCTATCCCTAACTTCTCTTGTCAGCCACGGTTGCCTCCTACTCCCCTTAGAATCTTTCTTCCTTTTTGGAATAAAATGATCCTGCGTCTCCCGGATTATGCCCAGAAATTTCTTAGAGAATTCCATAGAGAAAGTCCAATATCCACAAAGGGGTAGAAGTGAATGGAGAAGGGTCCCAACCCAACACATCGCCTACCCATTCCCTCCACAGATGCCTTCTGACCCGTTGAGTAACTCTAGCACTTGTAGACATAAGGAACTGCAGGTGTTGGTTCACAAAATATGACACAATGTGCTGGAGTAATTCAGCGTGTCAGGCAGCGTCGTGGTGCATGGCAGAAGACCATCGTGCCTTGCTTACCCCCCACCAACAGGCTGTGGAACCAGGAAATCCACCTGAAGAGGCACATGTTTATCTCCAAGGACCAGAGAACCGGGGAGGAGGGGGGTCGGCAATGGACTGCCGTTGGTCAGGATAAGAACAAGGGGCCGCGAAGAGGAACCGGATCTTACCTTCCGCTCCCTCAAGGCTGGCTGCGGGAGGCGCTCCTGGACCACAAAGGCTGAATGGTAGACGAGCGAGGAGAGAGACAAAGGTTTGCTGGCTGATCCGATCATGGGAATGATTGGAGGCCCTTCAGCAGGTTTGGGCTCGACTGGATTGGGCGTCACTCCAGGTGACTGAGCACTCAGTCCGGACGTGACCTGCAACAGCACAGAGTGGTGGAGCAGCGGTAGAGGACACCTACAGCTCCATTTGGCCAGGCCGACCCTGGAATGCCATCAGGACAACGGCCCTTAATGACCAGCTGCAGCTTTGACTTTGAAAATGTCACCAAAACCAGGCATCTCTTGCATATGGTCTCAGTGGGCTATATACACTTTGTTCATAATCTGGGATTGTGCTTAAGTATAGCAATAATTTACTGAATTGTATGCAAAAAAATAATTTCACTGTACCTCAGTACATGAGATAACAACATAGAAATATAGAAACATAGAAACATAGAAAATAGATGCAGGAGGAGGCCATGCGGCCCTTTGAGCCAGCACCGCCATTCAATATGATCATGGTTGATCATCCAAAATCAGTACCCCATTCCTGCTTTCTCCCCATATCCCTTGATTCCGTTAGCCCGAAGAGCTATATATCTAACTCTCCCTTGAATACATAATAACAAATCATTGAATCATTGAGTAGCCAAGATTATGGAAGGTCTGTTCAGAGCTTGTTAACGGAGGGGAATAAGGTGTTCCTGAGGCTGGTGGTGTTTTAAAGCTTCTGTACCTTTTGGTAGACAGAAGCAGGGGGAAGAAGAAATGACCAGGGTGGGACGTCTTTGATTATGTTAGGTGCTTTTCTGAGGCAGCTTGGTGTAGATGGAGTCAATATTGGGAAGTCTGGGCTGCGTGATGGACTTGGCTACATCTCAAACCCTCTTCAATTTCTTGCAGTCTTGGGCAGAGCTGTTTCCAAACCAAGCTCAGATGCAACCTGGCAGTATTCTTTCTGTAGTGCATCTGTAGCGGTTTGAAAAAAATCATTGGACTCATGCCAAATCTCCTCAGTCTCCGCAGGAGGTAGAGGCGTTGGTGTACATCTTTGGCTGTCACAACAATGTGGTTGGTCCACAACCGATCAATGGTAATATTAATGCCACAGACTTTAAGCTCCCAACTATTTGGGGGTGTTGTCACCTATCCTTTCTGATCGCGAACTGTGGGTCAGAAAGTTGAGAATCCAATGGCAGGATGCACAGGGGTTGGGGGTGGTGCTGTTTGTCAGATGAGTTGGGATAACAGTATGATGTTGAAGGCAGAGTTACAGTCAATAAATAGGAATCTAATGTAGGAGGCCTTGTTGTCTAGGTGTTCCACAGATAAGTTTAGGGCCAGTGAGATGGCATCTGTTTTGGACCTGTTGTGACGATAAGCAAACTGCAATGGATCAACTCTGGCTGGGAGGCTGGAGTTAATGCACACCATCACCAGTCTCTCAGAGCACTTCATAATGGAGTATGCCAGAGCCACTGGAGGGTATTCATTAAGGAATGCCACCTTACTTTTCGTTGGTAGACACCGTTGATAGTTATCTTCTCGAAGCATGTGAGGACCTTAGAATGAAGTAGTGAGAGGTTAAGTTATCCACATTGGTGGCAAAAACAGGAAAGTAGACTATTACCTGAATGGTGGCCGATTAGGAAAAGGGGATATGCAACGAGACCTGGGTGTCATGGTACACCAGTCATTGAAAGTGGGCATGCAGGTGCAGCAGGCAGTGAAGAAAGCGAATGGTATGTTAGCATTCATAGCAAAAGGATTTGAGTATAGGAGCAGGGAGGTTCTACTGCAGTTGTACAGGGTCCTGGAGTATTGCGTACAGTTTTGGTTTCCTAATCTGAGGAAGGACATTCTTGCCATAGAGGGAGTACAGAGAAGGTTCACCAGACTGATTCCTGGGATGTCAGGACTTTCATATGAGGAAAGACTGGATAGACTCGGCTTGTACTCGCTGGAATTTAGAAGACTGAGGAGGGATCTTATAAAAACTTACAAAATTCTTAAGGGGTTGGACAGGCTAGATGCAGGAAGATTGTTCCCGATGTTGGGGGTGTCCAGAACAAGGGGTCACAGTTTAAGGATAAAGGGGAAATCCTGTAGGACTGAGATGAGAAAAACATTTTTTACACAGAGAGTGGTGAATCTCTGGAATTCTCTGCCACAGAATGTAGTTGAGGCCAGTTCATTGGCTATATTTAAGAGGGAGTTAGATGTGGCCCTTGTGGCTAAAGGGATCAGGGGGTATGGAGAGAAAGCAGGTACAGGATACTGAGTTGGATGATCAGCCATGATCATATTGAATGGCGGTGCAGGCTCGAAGGGCCGAATGGCCTACTCCTGCACCTATTTTCTATGTTTCTATGTTTTGTGAGATCTCTGTGAGTGACATGGAAGATGAGATGTGACTTCTTCACAACTTCATGTTATGCATTTCATGAACTAAAAAGAGCTGTGATGCCTTCAGATGGGTTGTTTTGCACAAGAAACCTTTGATCGGATTAGCCGGAGATATTTTTGCACATTGGTCTCAGGCAGATGCAAGTTTCATATCTAACTAGGTATACTACAAAACCTATCAATTACTTATTATAGAAAGTACATGCACACTTTTTTCCTTAAAATACAACTGTCTTCCTCATAAAGTGCTTAAGTTTTTGTTTTGGTTTGCTAATGGAAAATAGCAAGAGCATTAATTATTTTTCTTACATTTTTAAATCTATTTTTAATGAACTGTAGAATGATGCATGTCAACATATGTTGGTCCAAAAGCGTAAAATGTTTGTCTAAATACTTTTTTCATTGTTGATGCATCTCCTTAATCGCCAGCAAAATGCATAACCGGAGTTTACATCCTTACAAATGATAGCTGTCTCTGATTTATTTCAGGTGAAGGTGTGGTTTCAGAACCGGAGGATGAAATGGAAGCGGGTTAAAGGAGGTCAACAGGGAGCTGTTGCAAGGGAAAAAGAACTGGTTAATGTGAAGAAAGGGACTTTACTGCCTTCCGAGCTCTCTGGGATTGCCACATCCGGTGGTCATCATGCTGGGGACATTCTATCGAATGATGAAAGCCAGGACAGTGATCACAGCACCGAGCTTGGCCACTTGTGATGTATGGAGAAAGAGAGCAAGACTCAACAGATACTCAGGAAAGTAATGGCACAAGGAGGTGGCGAACCATATTGTCCTACAGCTTCCATGCGCTGACTCCTTGTGGACATGGTGCAAACATCAGAGCCTCTGAGCATTCCATATTTGCATTTGGACAATGGCACGGTTTGTGAATTTGTGCTTTGACTTCCACTGTAAATAAAAAATGGAAGCAACTTTTAAAAGGCAAAAATAATTTTACAGAATCCCAAGGAAGAACAGTGGGAAAGCGTTCAACTGTGTAATCAGTGAAGCAAAAATAATAAACATGTTTATAAAGAATGAGTACACAACCTTGCCAGAGAAGAAATCCTCCCCAATAATGGGAAATGTAGCATTTCAATGTAATTGAAAATGTTAAATAGTGCTCTGAAAGAGACAGCTATACGATGCAGATGCCTTCACCAGTATTCTTAATTATAGGTGCAATACTTATTCAACTGCAATAGAAAAGTATCTATTTAGGCAGCAGCCACACACAAGGTATTGGTATATATTTGTATATATATAGGATTGTCTTGATACATACCGTAAGTGTTGATAAAATAAAAAAAATAAACCATTGGCTCAATGAAACCTTGAAACAGCTTTATCTTGGTGCTCCAGCTGATAACCTTGAAACACCTTTATCTTGGTGCTCCAGCTGATAATACCAAAGTCAAATAATAATAGTTCACGTAGAACACAGAACAGTGCAGCCCAACAACAGGCCCATTGGCCCACAATGTTAGTGCCGAACATGATGCCAAGACCATCTACCTGTGCTTAAACCATATCCCTCCATTCCCAGCATGTCCATGTGATTATCCAAAAGCCTCTTGAACGCCATTATTGTATCTGCCTCAACCACCAACCCTGGTAGCATGTTCTAGGGACTCATCACATTCAGTGTAAAATAGTTGCCCCACACAACTCCATTAAACCTGCCCTCCTCACCTTAAAGTTATGCCCTCTTGTATTTTATTTTTCCATCCTGGGAGAAAGGTTCTGACTTTCTACCTATTTGTGTAATTCATAATTTTCTGTACTTCTCTCAGGTCTTCCTTCAACCACCGGCATTCCAGAGAAAACAATCCAAGTCTGTCCAACCTCTCTCTATAGCTAATACCTCCCATATCCAGGGATCATTCTGGTAAACCTCCTCTGTACCGTTTTCAATGCCTCCACGTCCTTTCTGCAATGGGGTGATCAGAAATGCATGAAATATTCCCAATGCGGCCTAACCCAAGTCCTATAAAGCAGTGTCATGACATCCTGACTCTTGTGCTCCTAGTTTAGTTTGTTATCCTGTTATCACTTCATACATATCAGAGATATGAGTCAACAGTCAACTATCGGAAATCTCATTTCTACTTTGGCTACTTTTGTTTCCTGTGCTGAACTGTTCTCTGTTCTATGTCTGCCAGATATTGCACTCTAGAATTTTTTGGCCCTGAAGTAATTGTTTGGCTTTGTTGTTCGGAATAACATGACACAACAAAGTATTTACATTAAATGTTACACGTTTTATTGAAGTGTAATAACTTGCTAAATAATGTGCACATCTAACCAAATCACATTTCATCCATTACCTCATTTATGGTATGTATAGAATGAAGAGCAATCAGGAGTGAAGTACAACTTTATGGCTCAATTAAAAAATGGAAGATTTATCACGAGTTGGAATGATAATAACTTGGTGTTAGAATGAAGTGAATGACAAATGGAGTATGTAATGCCTAATGACAGGATGAACTAAATGGCTGAATATTCTTTTCTCGTTCCTGCTTTATTATGTATAATCAATAAAATTAACAGAAGAAAGGTTTATAAATGCTGTCTGATTTCAGAGATTAGATCATTCACACTTGTTTTATTTTATTTTGTACATATTATACTTCCTTAAAATTAAAATTGATATATTGAATGTGTTCACAATATGAAATGCATTCCAAAATAAGTTTACCAATGTATCATTGCAATGTATAATTGCAAAATAATCTCAAATACAAAATATACTAGTTTTGTATACAAAATGCCAGCTTGCTTCAGAAAATTGAATGATATAATTAATTGTAATTGATATCTAAAGCTTGGAGCTTGATTGATAACGGTAAAGATTTGAATAGTATGGATAAATGATTGTCCTCACTCTGTAAAAGTCTGATTAACAGGCAGTACATCATTGTCGTAAAACTGCACATAAGCCCCCAAAAGAGGTGTATTAGTAACAATAAACAAAATCTATTGTACATCTGAATATGCAGTTGCAAGCAAAGATTTAGCCTTTACAGCATGTGATAGATGATAAATGCAAGGACGTAAATATTATTGACTGAAAGCATATTGGACCTGAAATCTGGAATCTGAGTGTCTGATGCCACAGCACAAGTGTTGTGTTCCCCTTGGACACACCCCATGTGCAGTCCAGTGGCAGTCTGGCTGAGGCTTCTCAACATCACACACAGGAGACAGCTCTCTGATCTTATGTCAAGTCAAGCCTGGTGATGGGTCAGGAATCCATTGATTTAAATGGGGATTCTCGGTGTGCAGAATAGGACAGTTAAATAATTGCGCTTTGATGTTTTTATATGAAAATGATTAATGATTTTTGAGAGATTTTAATGATTTTTTGTTTGCTGTTAAATAATCTTTTTTTAAAAATTATGGCAGCAATTGTCATACTTGTTAAATGTGCCTGCATGACAAACACGTATATGAACTCCTAAATTCATTAACAGATTGGACAGAGACCAAAGCTCCACCCCTCAGTTTTGTCTTCTGTCAAAGATTCTTAAAGCTATGCTGGGGGGTGGGGTTTGTTATTTGAGGCCAGTTTGCTGCTGAGGCCTTTATCCACTTCACTAAAGGCCTCAAAGGTAAGGATTTTGCATTTGCCGCCTGTGATGATTCACAAATGAAGGCACAAGTACAGCATTCACTGAATAGCCACCTGACCTGCTATAAGTTTAAGGACCAGTGGATTTTCGAACCATGCATTCAAATCAGGTAAGAGTGTGGAGAGAGGGGGCACGTTTCTGTGTAAGAATTGCAGGAATTTAACAAGGGTCCACCACCGATTTTCCGGCACCCCTTGGTTCCAGAGTCTTGGCCTATTCTCTGTTTTGCTGGACCAATAGACGTCACTTAATAATGCTACAACAATACACCTTTGACCCACTAATTATGCCCCTCCTGTGTCTCAATAGCACCATTGACTGCTAGAAAATGAAATAGAACAAATATTAAATGTGATTTAATTTTACAGCAAAACGTGCATTTCTCGCACGGGCAGCCCAGGGTGGGTTGGTCTCGGAAGTCCTGATGAGGGTCGGATCGGGTATGGATCTGCCGGCTCCAGCCGGGTCAGAGTTCCAGAGCCCCGGCGGTTTGACCTGCCGATTGGAAGTCTGGCGGTTGGAGGTTGGATCGGTAACTGCCCACCGGGCTGAGGAGCCACTTTCCCAACAGGACTACCGGGCTAGCCCCCGCTGACCTAAGATTTTCTGAATCTGCTAAAGGTGTGGTAGGGCAGGCAAGCCTCACCCGGCCTAGGCACCACATTCTTGGGGGAATTTCCGGGGGTGGGGGGTGGGGGGGGGGGGGAGGGGGGGATTTTAAAATTGCTCTCGTAATTTTGTCCAGATTAAAGGAAGTGTCGGACCAGCAGTTGCCAGGTGGACCTGTAAATAGTCTTGCTATCTAGGGCATACTGATATCAAAGTATATATAAGAGCAAATACATCTATACTTCTCAATAAATTCTCATCATCTCACATTGTGTAAGCAAAGAAATAAAAATGTTCAGAAAATGTATATATATATATTTTTTTAATTTATATTTTTATTAGAAGCAGTGTTCAAAAGTATAAACCGTGGCATATGACATAATACGTTTATTGTACAGCTTCCATTTTAATTTTTTTTATTTTTTTTTAATATTTTAATTTTATTAGTAATACAATTGTATACAATCATATTTTCATAATACATTTTATGCACAGTTTCTTCTTTTTTTATTATAATAAAGAAGAAAAGAAAAAGAAATTAGATGATGAAGTATAGAAAAATGTGAGAAGAAAAATAGAGAGTGAAAGAGGAAAGTTAAAGAGTAGAAAATAGGAAAAAGAGAATAAAAGAAAAAAAAGGAAGAAAAATAAAAAAGAAGTAAGGAGATCTTATTTATAATCTTGACCATCCCTCGCCCAGTCACGAGTTAGCTTTTACAATTGTGTTGCACCATATGATTCCAAAAAGATGACAAATGGAGACCAACTCGTTGTGAATTGGTCAAATTTATCTATTGGGAGGAATCGCATTTCCTCAAGATGTACAGTGTCCAACATACTTGCAATCCACATTTTGAGCATTGGTATTGGTGTATTTTTCCAAAATTTAAGTATTAATTTTTTTGCTATTATTAAACCATAATTAAAAAATAATTTTTGAGATGGATTCAATTTATTCCCATCTTCCATTACCCCAAATACAATCAATTCATTATTAGGTTCCATTTTAATCTTAAATAATTTTGTGAATATTTCGAAAATATCACTCCAAAATCTATAAAGTTTTATACAGGAAACAAAAGAGTGTGTTATAGTTGCATCTTGGATTAAACATTTATCGCAAGTGGGGGATATATTTGGGTAAAATTTATTTAATCTTGTTTTTGAGTAATACAATCTATATAAAATTTTAAATTGAATTAGATTATGTCTTGCATTAATCGAACATTTGTGAATGTATGTCAAATACTTTTCCCATGTAACCTTCGTAATTTTTCTCATTAATTCCCGTTCCCACTCTTCTCTAATTACCTCAGTCGCAGGTAAATCTATATTTAAAATACTATCATATAAATATGATATTAATTTTTGTGTATCAGCTTTAATATTCATTACTTCTTCCAATAAATCAGGAATTATTTTTTGATATCCCTGTATGTATGTCTTCAAGAAATTGCAAATCTGAAAATATTTAAAATAATGATTGTTTTTCAGTTTAAATTGTAATTGTAATTGTTGAAATGATAGTAAATCTCCCATTTCATACATGTCCCCGATCCTTTTAATTCCTAAACTTTCCCATTGATTATATATTTTGTCCATCATAGATGGTTTAAATAAAGGATTATTCGCTATCGGTGTTAACAATACATAGATACATAGAAAATAGGTGCAGGAGTAGGCCATTCGGCCCTTCGAGCCATTCAATATGGCTGATCATCCAACTCAGTATCCCTACCTGCCTTCTCTCCATACCCCCTGATCCCTTTAGCCACAAGGGCCACATCTAACTCCCTCTTAAATATAGCCAATGAACTGGCCTCAACTACCCTCTGTGGCAGAGAGTTCCAGAGATTCACCACTCTCTGTGTGAATTTTTTTTTTCTCATCTCGGTCTTAAAGGATTTCCCCCTTATCCTTAAGCTGTGACCCCTTGTCCTGGACTTCCCAACAACGGGAACAATCTTCCTGCATCTAGCCTGGCCAACCCCATAAGAATTTTGTACGTTTCTATAAGATCCCCTCTCAATCTCCTAAATTCTAGTGAGTATAAGCCAAGTCTATCCAGTCTTTCTTCATATGAAAGTCCTGACATCCCAGGAATCAGTCTGGTGAACCTTCTCTGCACTCCCTCTATGGCTATAATGTCCTTCCTCAGATTTGGAGACCAAAACTGTCGCAATACTCCAGGTGTGGTCTCACCAAGACCCTGTACAACTGCAGTAGAACTTCCCTGCTCCTATACTCAAATCCTTTTGCTATGAAAGCTAACATACCATTCGCTTTCTTCACTACCTGCTGCACCTGCATGCCTACTTTCAATGACTGGTGTACCATGACACCCAGGTCTCGCTGCATCTCCCCATTTCCTAATCGGCCACCATTTAGATAATAATTTGCTTTCCTGTTTTTGCCACCAAAGTGGATAAACTCACATTTATCCACATTATACTGCATCTGCCAAACATTTGCCCACTCACCCAGCCTATCCAAATCACCTTGCAGTCTCCTAGCATCCTCCTCACAACTAACACTGCCCCCCAGCTTAGTGTCATCCGCAAATTTGGAGATGTTGCCTTCAATTCCCTCATCCAGTTCATTAATATAAATTGTAAATAGCTGGGGTCCCAGCACTGAGCCTTGCGGTACCCCACTAGTCACTGCCTGCCATTGTGAAAAGGACCCGTTTACTCCTACTCTTTGCTTCCTGTTTGCCAGCCAGTTCTCTATCCACATCAATACTGAACCCCCAATACTGTGTGCTTTAAGTTTGTATACTAATCTCTTATGTGGTACCTTGTCGAAAGCCTTCTGAAAGTCCAGATACAACACATCCACTGGTTCTCCCCTATCCATTCTACTAGTTACATCCTCGAAAAATTCTATAAGATTCGTCAGACACGATTTACCTTTCGTAAATCCATGCTGACTTTGTCCAATGATTTCACCACTTTCCAAATGTGCTGCTATCCCATCTTTAATAACTGACTCTAGCAGTTTCCCCACTACCGATGTTAGACTAACTGGTCTGTAATTCCCCGTTTTCTCTCTCCCTCCCTTCTTAAAAAGTGGGGTTACATTAGCTACCCTCCAATCCTCAGGAACTACTCCAGAATCTAAAGAGTTTTGAAAAATTATCACTAATGCATCCACTATTTCTGGAGCTACTTCCTTAAGTACTCTGGGATGCAGCCTATCTGGCCCTGGTGATTTATCGGCCTTTAATCCATTCAATTTACCCAACACCACTTCCCGACTAACCTGGATTTCACTCAGTTCCTCCATCTCCTTTGACCCGCGGCCCCCTGCTATTTCCGGCAGATTATTTATGTCTTCCTTAGTGAAGACGGAACCAAAGTAGTTATTCAATTGGTCCGCGATATCCTTGTTCCCCATGATCAATTCACCTGTTTCTGACTGCAAGGGACCTACATTTGTTTTAACTAATCTCTTTCTCTTCACATATCTATAAAAACTTTTGCAGTCAGTTTTTATGTTCCCTGCCAGTTTTCTTTCATAATCTATTTTCCCTTTCCTAATTAAGCCCTTTGTCCTCCTCTGCTGGTCTCTGAATTTCTCCCAGTCCTCTGGTATGCTGCTTTTTCTGGCTAATTTGTACGCATCATCTTTTGCTTTGATACTATCCCTGATTTCCCTTGTAATCCACGGATGCACTACCTTCCCTGATTTATTCTTTTGTAAAACTGGGATGAACAATTTTTGTAGTTCATCCATGCAGTCTTTAAATGCCTTCCATTGCATATCCACCGTCAATCCTTTTAGAACTAATTGCCAGTCAATCTTGGCCAATTCACGTCTCATACCCTCAAAGTTACCTTTCTTTAAGTTCAGAACCGTTGTTTCTGAATTAACAATGTCACTCTCCATCCTAATGAAGAACTCAACCATATTATGGTCACTCTTGCCCAAGGGGGCACGCACAACAAGACTGCTAACTAACTCTTCCTCATTACTCAATACCCAGTCTAGAGTAGCCTGCTCTCTCGTTGGTTCCTCTATATGTTGGTTTAGATAACTATCCCGCATACATTCCAAGAATTCCTTTTCCTCAGCACCCCTGCCAATTTGATTCACCCAATCTATATGTAGATTGAAGTCACCCATTATAACTGTTTTGCCTTTGTTGCACTCATTTCTAATTTCCTGTTTGATGCCATCCCCAACTTCACTACTACTGCTAGGTGGCCTGTACACAACACCCACCAGCGTTTTCTGCCCCTTAGTGTTTCGCAGCTCTACCCATACCGATTCCACATCCTCCAAGCTAATGTCCTTCCTTTCCACTGCGTTAATCTCCTCTCTAAACAGCAACGCTACCCCACCTCATTTTCCTTTCTCTCTATCCCTCCTGAATATTGAATATCCATGGATGTTCAGCTCCCAGCCTTGGTCACCCTGGAGCCATGTCTCCGTGATCCCAACTATATCATAATCATTAATTGCTATCTGCATGTTCAACTGATCCACCTTATTACGAATGCTCCTTGCATTGAGACACAAAGCCTTCAGGCTTGTTTTTACAACGCTTTACATCTTATACAATTATGTTGAACCTTCGACTTCTTATACTTTCGGCCAAAGGTTCTATCATAATGGAAAATAGCAGGGGTGATAAAGCACATCCCTGCCTATTACCCCTCGATAATTGAAATTTTTGAGATAACATACTATTAGTTAATATTCTTGCCATCGGTTTATCATATAATAATTTCACCCATGTAATAAAATTCTCTCCCATATTAAATTTTTGTAATACTTTGTATAAATACTGCCATTCTACCTGATCAAATGCTTTCTCTGCGTCCAAAGAAATACTTGATATGTCTTCTTCCTCCACTTTATGTGAGTACATTATATTAAACAGGCGTCTCAAATTATTAAATGAATATCTTTTGGGTATAAACCCCGTTTGATCCGGATTTATCAATTTACTAATATATTTGCTTAATCTTCTGGCTAAGGTTTTTGCTAAAATTTTCTGATCTGTATTTAAAAGTGATATAGCTCTATATGAGCCCGGTTCCTCTAGATCTTTTTAATTTTAACAAAGATGAAAGTAAAAGAGAGAAAGAGCAAGAAAGAAAGAAAGTGAAAAAGAAAGTGAATGTGTAAGAATAGAACCCATAAACTACCAAATGAGTGTAATCAAAGAGTGAATAAGTAAAAACTTAAAAAAAATAAAAAGACAAAAACAAAAAAAAGGAAAACCTCCCAAAAATTGTTGATATACCTGCTTCATTTCTCACCACACCCATCACCCAGTCCGTAAATCGGTTTAATTCCGAAGTTGTGTTGCACCATACTATCCTTGTAATGAATCAATGAAAGGAGACCATATCTTTGAAAATTGCTTTGATTTTCCTGCTAAGACAAGTCTCATATCTTCAAGATGTAGCGTCTCAGACATGTTTGTAATCCACATTTTAAGAGTTGGGGGAGATGTATTTTTCCAAAATTTAAGTATAAGTTTTTTCGCCATTATCAGGCCATAATTAAGGAAACGTCTTTGAAATATTGATAGCTCAGAGCAGGCTCCTGCTGTTCCGAAAATAATCAGTTCTATATGGGGGTCCAGTTTTGTTTTAAATAATTTGGAGAAAATTTCAAAGATTTTTTTCCAAAAGTTATGGAGTTTTATGCAAGAGGCAAAGGAGTGTGTTATAGTTGCTTCTTGAGAGAGACATTTGTCGCAAATAGGAGATACATTTGAAAACATCTTATTCAGTTTAGTTTTTGAGTAGTAGAGTCTGTGGAGTATTTTGAATTGGATTAAAATGTGTCGAACATTAATCGAACAATTATGTATATATAAGAGATACTTTTCCCATCTGCCTTTGGAGATTTTTAGGCCTAATTCCTCTTCCAATTCTCTTCTAATTACGTCTGACGATGGGATTTCTATATTTAGAAGGATATTGTACAATTATGATATTAGATTGTTTGTGCAGAAAATATATTTTCATGGTAGTGCTGAGACTTTAAACAAATTATTTTGCAAAATCTTTATTCTATTTTATGTAATAGTTCCTCAATGAAGAGCAATTGTTGATTTTAGTTACTTTTTAGGATAAAACGAGACTGAGCGCGGACCCGTTGGGTCCAAACTTCACAAGGTACCAAGCTGAAATTGTTCAATTAGCTCAAACTTCAGAACAATAATTGTGCTATTTACTTAATAGAGTTCATGCAGACTTAATTGCAGTGTACTTAGCAGCAATTACCTGGGAAACATATGGCTTTTTCCTTGTTCTGTTGAGTAGGTTAAACCTTGACAAAACACTGTGTATTATGTTGCAGCTACCTTTCTCTTGAACAAAAATTACCCACTGAAGATAAAACGATGAGTGAGGAAAAGTTAAAGATGTATGTGACAAGTTTTTTTACACAAAGGGTGCCTGGCATGTACTGTCAGGGATGGTGGTGGAGACAAATACAATAGTGGTGTTTAAGTAGGTTTTAGATAGGCACATAAATATGCAGGGGATGGATGGATAGAGATCACAGACAGATTAAATTATTTTAGTATTGTGTTCGGCACAGACTTTCTGGGCTGTTTTATATTCTATGTTTTGGAGCTATTTTACTATTTGTTGTGGCATGGCTTGAGAATGTTTGCAATATGGTGTGAAGTAATTCACACTGGATTGATAATCACCAGGGTAGACTTTAATTAGCTGAATAAATCTGATGTGTTTGTTTTTTTCTGCAAAATAATCAAAGACAATGTACATTGGGGCGGCACAGTGGAAGAGCTGACAGAGCTGCTGCCTCACAGCGCTAGAGATCTAGACGTTTGATCCCGACCTCGGGTGCCATCTGTGTGGAGTTTGCATGTTCTTCCTGTGAGCGTGTGGGTTTCCTCCACGTGCTCTGGTTTCTTCTCATATTCCAAAGATGTTTGTGTTTGTAGGTTAACAGGCCTCTGTAAATTATCTCCAGTGTGTAGGGAGTGGATGGGAAAATGGGATAACATAGAACAAATATGTTTTTGTGTTCATTGTCGGGTGTGGGCCGAAGGGCCTGTTTCCATGCTCTATCTCTAATGTAAACTAATATTTTGGGCAAGTATTTGACAGCATTCATTTTGTTCATTTTTATGAGGAAAGTAGGGCACCTTGGTGCCATATTACTGTACTCATTTCTAATAAAATGAAATAAAAAAAATAAAAAAAAGTAAAGTAATAAAAATATAAAGATATAACCTGTCACAGTGCATCTGCATTATATGCATCAGCTTTATTTCTGTTTGCATCCAGCATTCAGAAAACAAAAGCAACCAGTATGCATTAAAGAGCACACATTATAGAAAACGGACAGATGCTGACTTTCTAAAGGTAAACATTCAATGTCAAGTTAGAGCAATTTATTTTTATTCTCATGGTTGTTAAATCATCCTGGTTGATGCAACATAATCTGTAGACCTGAGCACCAGAGGGATGAGAGCACAACATTTGTAAATGTAGAGGAACCAGTTGCATTGCTGCAGTTGATATTGTAAATTTATTGAAAGCAAAATCAGCATTATGATGGATGAAGAAATTAGAAACTCTTGTAAAGTTTCTTCTTCGTAAGCAGTCCCTTGACATTGAAGTAGACTTGCTTCCACTACAATTATGAGATGGTGAATAAGGTCATTGTGGGAAGTGCAGGCTCCACTGTTGATGGGGCAGGTGGTTCCTGACCGGGTCAAGGGGTGGGAGGATGGTGAGGTGGTGTGCTTTTTCTGCCACTCTTACACGGCTTCTGTTTGCTCCCAATGCATGGACTTGTTCTTGGTGCGGACCAAAATGGTCCATCTTCACTCTGAATGGTCATTGTCGAAGATTCCGAGGCATCAGTGGGATTCTGATTACCTCTCAGAGAAACTTTGACAAGGTCTTTGAATATAATCTTTTTTTTCATCTGATATTCACTTCTTCTAGCTGAGAGCAGAGAACAAAGAAAGTGGCCTCTCCAATTGATGTGAGGTAAGATAAGTGAGTTTGCAGATGCAATGGTGATGTTACAGACAGTGAGGAAGGTCCCTTAAGACTATGCCATAATATAGACCAGTGGGAAAGATAGGCAGAGAAGTGGAAAATAGTATTTAAGTCTGACAAGGTGAATGTGTGAGGTTCCTAGGAGTAAATATCACCAGTACATTGTCCTGGACTAGCCATATCGAAGCAATGACCAAGAAAGCACACCAATGCCTCTACTTCCTTAGAAGGCTTAGGAAGTTCGGAATGTCCCCAACCACTCTAACCAACTTCTACAGATGCGCCATAGAAAGCACTTTATCTGGATGCATCAGAACATGGTTTGGGAACAGCTCCATCCAAGTCCGCAAGTAATTACAGAGAATTGTGGATGCAACTCAGACTATCACGCAAACCAAGTTCCCATTGACTCCAGCGTCCGGGCGGTGAGTTTAAAAATGGAGCAACGGGGCTTTGTTCCACAGAGGCCCAGGAGCAGTTGGAGCGGCTGGTGCAGCGTTGCCCACTCTGCAACGTTCCATCACACTTCAAAAGAAGTGGTCTGGAGGAAACCGCTGATTGGTGGAAGCAGATTAGAGGAAGAAGCTGAATGGGAGCAACCCCCAGGTTTTTATTTCTGCTTTCTGGTTAAGGGTACAGTGAGTTAAGGGTACAGTGAGTTAAGGGTACAGTGAGTTAAGGGTACAGTGACTTAAGAGTTCAGTGAGTTAAGGGTTCAGTGAGTTAGGGTTCAGTGATTAAGGGTTCAGTGAGTTAAGGGTGCAGTGAGTTAAGGGTACAGTGAGTTAAGGGTACAGTGAGTTAAGGGTACAGTGAGTTAAGGGTACAGTGAGTTAAGGGTACAGTGAGTTAAGGGTTCAGTGAATTAAGGGTACAGTGAGTTAAGGGTGCAGTGAGTTAAGGGTACAGTGAGTTAAGGGTTCAGTGAATTAAGGGTACAGTGAGTTAAGGGTGCAGTGAGTTAAGGGTACAGTGAGTTAAGGGTGCAGTGAGTTAAGGTACAGTGAGTTAAGGGTGCAGTGAGTTAAGGGTACAGCGAGTTAAGGGTGCAGTGAGTTAAGGGTACAGCGAGTTAAGGGTGCAGTGAGTTAAGGGTGCAGTGAGTTAACGGTTCAGTGCTTTTTAGTAAAGGTACAGTTTAAAGGATTAAGATTTTTATAGTGGGAGTGAGTTGATTTAATTTGGGGGTAAGCCATGTCAGTTGACATCGGCCCCATGGTTTGCTCATCCTGCAACATGTGGGAGATCAGGGATATGGTCGGTGTCCCTGGTGACTACGTGTGCAGGAAGTGTGTCCAGCTGCAGCTGGCAGACAGCATTGAACGATTGGAGCTGCGGTTGGATTCATACTGGAGCATCCACGATGCTGAGAAAGTCGTGAATAGCACGTACAGTGAGTTGGCCACACCGCAGGTAAAAGTTAAGCGGACAGAAAGGGAATGGGTGGGCATTAGCCAGCATAGCAGTGGACAGGTAGTGCAGGAGTCCCCTGCGGTCATCTCCCTCCTAAACAGATATACCATTTTGGATACTGTTGGGGGAGATGGCTCATCAGGGGAAGGCAGCAGCAGCCAAGATCATGGCACCGTGGGTGGCTCTGCGGCACTGGAGGGGAGGAAAAAGAGTTGAAGGGCTATAGTAATAGGGGATTCAATTGTAAGGGGAATAGATAGGCGTTTCTGCGGCCGCAAACGAGACTCCAGGATAGTATGTTGCCTCCCTGGTGCAAGGGTCAGGGATGTCACTGAACAGCTGCAGAACATTCTGGAGGGGGAGGGTGAACAGCCAGTTGTGGTGGTGCACATTGGCACCAACGATATAGGTAAAAAACGGGATGAGGTCCTACAAGGTGAATTTAGGGAGCTAGGAGATAAACTTAAAAGTAGGACCTCAAAGGTAATAATCTCTGGATTACTACCAGTGCCATGTGCTAGTCAGAGTAGAAATAGGAGGATATTGCAGATGAATACGTGGCTTGAAAAATGGTGAAAGGGGGAGGGATTCAAATTTCTAGGGCATTGGAACCAGTTCTGGGGGAGGTGGGACCAGTACAAACAGGATGGTCTGCACCTGGGCTGGAATGAAACCAATGTCCTTGGGGAGTGTTTGCTAGTGCTGTCGGGGAGGATTTAAACTAATGTGGCAGGGGGATGGGAGCATGAGCAGAGAGACAGAGAGGTGTAAAATGAGGGTAGAAGCAATAGGTAGCAAGGTGAAAAGTAAAAGTGGCAGGCAGACAAATCCAGGGCAAAAATCAAAAAGGGCCACTTTTCAACATAATTGTATAAGGCGTAAGAGTGTTGTAAAAACAAGCCTGAAGGCTTTGTGTCTCAATGCAAGGAGCATTCGTAATAAGGTGGATGAGTTGAATGTGCAGATAGTTATTAATGAATATGATATAGTTGGGATCACGGAGACATGGCTCCAGGGTGACCAAGGCTGGGAGCTGAACATCCAGGGATATTCAATATTCAGGAGGGATAAACAGAAAGGAAAAGGAAATGGGGTAG
>JAXLNO010005166.1:0-63053 GCA_038087875.1 Malacoraja senta | reverse complement strand
AGCAACTCTGCGTGCCCTCCTCCCCTGTGTCCGTGCATAGCTGATTACTTGATTACACAAACCCTGGCACAACACCACAATGAATTCCGGACTTCCAGTCTTGTACAATTATTGTTGATCCGTCAATGCAAAATTTACAGATGCTGTGATATTACTTATGGAAATAAATCCTAGTATCAATGCCTATCTAATTGTGTGGTCTATAATCCTGCATGCTATGTACTACACAGAATACCACAGAGTCAGCATTGAGTTACAACACATACTGTATTGTGGTTCCGATTATTTTATGAACCATCCAGACTTTGCTCTTGTGGGTTACAATTTTAACTGAGCCCTTGATGTATCCCTGCGATTTTAATGCTCTGCAGACTGCCTCTTGAGCACTAGGTATCATATACATCCATTACTGCCATTGATATTATTTTTACCATTTGCGTTTCACGGAAGAGAAGTTTAAGGATATGGAACCAAAGACAACCATAACTGTGACTGTGGTGCACTGTTTCTCCTTGACCTCTCTGGTGGATCAAGCCATTTTCTCCCATCATCTCTCCTCAGGTCTGGTGGGACTGCTCTCGTGTGGTGTCAGCCCTGCCTGCCTGCTCACTGCTGTACAATCCAGTAATAGACATGCTTTCTCACTTCTGCACCATCAGTCCTTGAGAGACATTGACTGCAGGCAAAAGGTCCCACTGAGACACAAGAGACGGCAGATGTTGGAATCTTGAGGCAAAAACTAATCTCTGAAGGAACTTCAGTCATCCGCCAGGAGAAGGGTCCCGACCAGCTGAGCTCCTCCAGCTTTTTGTTTTTTGCTCATGTGTTTGCTTAAACTCTTTCTTCTTACTGTAGATCAAACAGTATTGCTGATTTGATCCGTGTCTGGTTTTGCTGCTGATGACCTGATCCATAATCCATGTCAGGAAAGTGGAATATCATTGCGGTCGACGACATAGAATCGCAACCTGTATGGTTGAACCCCTAAGTGGCAATGTAGTTTTACAATACCGACTGTATTGACCTCGCTTCCCCCATATGCAAGAAGAGTAACATTGGTGGGCTTTAATAGCTCTTTTCTTTCTTTTTTTTTTCTTTTTTTTTTTTCTCGATTTTGTTTGTATGTGTATTTTGTTATGTCAATATATGTTGAGTTCAAAAAATATATATATAGTTCTGCGTTCCTCAGATGATTGTACTGTTCCCGAGACAGAACATTGCATTTCGCTCCAGTGTCGATTTTCATCTCGATTACTTTATTGTTTACTGTTACGGTACATTTTGTGTGATAATAGAATGTGCCTGCAAAACGATTCCATCGACCTTTGGCCTCTCGTCCATGCTGCTATCGGACAAATCTGACAGTGGCTCAGCCTGCAGCAAATTTATTGACTGCTTTGTCTGCCCTCTGTTAGGTCGGGATCTGCAACATCTCCAGAAATGGTTTCGCCTTTTACACCCCACGGCAAACTTGACCAAAGGCATGGCACTTCTCTCTCTTAGCCAAGTGCCCCCCACCACAGTTGTTACATTCTTGAATAAAACGAGCTGCAGGATAACTGTCTCTGCCGTGTTAATTCTTGCCTGGATTGCTGGGAGATAAAAAGTGAGTGTTCTCAAGCTGACCTTGGAGTGCCATCTGTTGCTACCTTCGTTGGAAACGGAGCTAGCATGCTATCAACTCCTATACTGGAATGTATACAATCAACTTCCGCGTTGGAATGGTGGCCTGAGTGAGCGTTTGGGCATTACGAATTGACAGCTCATGTCTCACAGACTGCGATAGCTCTATCCAGAGTTTTCTTCTCAGCTTGTCATTAAAAAGACCACATACCAACCGATCTCTAATAAATTCGTCTTTGAGATCGCCAAATCTGCAAGTTCCTGCAGCCTTCTTTATAGCACAAACAAAAGATACAATAGTTTCCTTCTCATTCTGGTATCTTGAGAAAATTTTCACACATTCGATGAGTGGATTAGCTTGAGGGTCGCACAACTGTCGAAACTTTCTCTTGAGACACTCCGGGTCGACCGGCGACTCAGCCGGGGTCACGATCGGTGCTCCACCATCGGCAGGTTGATGAGTTATTGCCTCAACATACACAAACTGTTGTGCTCGTTCACAAGCTTCATCTCCTGCAAGTAGACGGAGCATGCTTGCACGGACCATTGCCGCCTTGTCATGAGAAGTTGCAGCAATGAACAAATCATACTGTCGCTCTAAGGTACGCCACCACTGTCTGATTCTGCTATCGAAAACAAGTGGTCGTTTTTCTGAAACCTTCAGCCATGTCTGAGACAATGAAAAGCCTTGTAAATAACAAACGGAATCCCACCTCCAACACCATGTGCAAAATACTTATGATAGTCATCGGATGACGCTGCGCGCGGCAGCCTCGCCAGCAGTTTGTCTGTCATTTCACCCTTTTTGTTATTTTTAGTGTATCAAAAGTATGGTTTAAAAGATTTCTTAGTCTTTTTTGTGTGGGGGGGGGGGGGGGAGAGGGGAAACTGTTTCCCAGTCACTTCCTGGTCGAGGATGCGTCTTTTCTCCGAGTCGCATCTTCGCCCCCCCCCCCCCTCGCGGCCTACCATCTGGATTGGCGCTGCCTTTCCTGCCGGAGCTTTAGCTGCGGCGCAGCACTGAATTCCATCGCAGAGCGGGACGATGCCTTACCGTGGATCGCCTGTGTTGAAGCTCCGGATTGTGGGGCCTGCTGCTTTAACATCGTGGAGCTGTGGTTTGCGGAGCTTCTAGCCGCGGGTGGTGCTGACTTTAACATCGCGGAGTCCTGGAATCTTTTGCCGAGGGGCGCCAGTGTTGAATCTCCGCCCAGCTCGGCCTGTGGACTTCGGGAGCCGCGGTCTCCGGTAGGAAGTGGCCGATTCGGAAACTCCAAGCAGCTGAGAATGTTCTTCTGTTCCGACGTCAGAGTTCCGAACATCCCGGCGAGAGGGCCTGAACATCGGGCCGCCGTAGCAGTGACTGTGGAGGGCTCAAAGGCCCCAACCACGGGTGAACAATGAGGAAGATGACTGAACGTTATTGCCTTCCCTCACAGTGGGAAACGTTGATTTCACTGTGTGGGGATGTTCATCATAAATTCTATCGTGTTTTGTGTTCTTTTTATTCGTATGGCTGTATGGTAACTCAAATCTCACTGTACCAATTGGTGCAGGTGACAATAAATGTAAGTTGAACTTGAACTTACATATCATAACAAGTACTTTAATTTGTATACATACAGAGACCATCGAGATGAGTACTGTAGGCTCCGAATCGTAAGTTAAACCTAACACACAACATGGCTGCCCGCATTCCACGAGGTGGTGGTGGTGTGGAAAACATGACATGGATTATGGAATAGGTCATCAGCAGCAAAACCAGACACAGATCTAATCAGCAATACTGTTTGATCTACATCCTCCTTCTTGGGGTTTTGCCCAAAGGGCAAACATAAAGCATGCAGGAGTAATATTATATAAAGCTATAAAAATTAACCATCATCTACAGTAAAGCAATGGAGGATATACTGCAAGTAGTATAAGTAATGTCAGTTTTAGTTAATTAGAGTCCAAGATCTGCATCTAGACATAATCCCCGTATCTAGCCACAGGCTTGCTGACCCGTCCTGCACACGTACGGTACAGGCCTTCAGCCGTGCCCCTCACAGGAGATGTCGCCATAGGCACGGCCTCCATCGGGAGTTTCTTAGCAGGAAACGACTCAACCAGCACAGGTTTCGCAGTAGATATGTCATCGGCACCAGCCATGTTGGCAGACCTTTTGATGGTATAGAAACAAAGTTTTGATCGAAGAACTGCTCACCATCTGCTGTCGCATGTCCCTCATTCAGATAGTCCTTTCCATCCTCTGTCCATAACACATCATCTGGGTCATCTGCATCATCATACTGAACCTGCCTCAATGGCACCGGCTCATTTACTGGCAGAATATGTCGTCTGTTTCATCTGTATAGACCTGGTAAGTTCATTCCCTGGCAGGCTCGTGTACCTTCTTCAAGTTGGCATCATGTTGTACCATGTCTTCGCCACTAACAATGATATCGTCCACGATGATAGCAGAAGGGTATCCGTCGAACAGTGCTCCATGGAGCGCTGAAACACCTCACTGGCTGAACTTTGAAACATATAAGATTGTTAAGGGTTTGGACACGCTACAAGCAGGAAACATGTTCCCGATGTTGGGCGAGTCCAGAACCAGGGCCACAGTTTAACAATAAGGGGTAAGCCATTTAGAACGGAGACGAGGAAACACTTTTTCTCACAGAGAGTGGTGAGTCTGTGGAATTCTCTGCCTCAGAGGGCGGTGGAGGCCGGTTCTGTGGATGCTTTCAAGAGAGCTAGATAGGGCTCTTAAAGATAGCGGAGTCAGGGGATATGGGGAGAAGGCAGGAACGGGGTACTGATTGGGGATGATCAGCCATGATCACATTGAATGGCGGTGCTGGCTCAAAGGGACGAATGGCCTACTCCTGCACCTATTGTCTATTGTCTATTGAACTGATGCCAAACGGCATGCTCAAAAATCTGTAGCAGCCGAAAACAGTGCTGAAGGTGGTACGCATAGATGATGCATTATCCAGGGGAATCTGCCAGAAGGAGCTCTTGGCGTCCAATACAGAGAATACCGTTGGCTTACCCATGTGGGGAGCTACCTCCTCCACGGTGCGCATGGGGTGATGAGGCCTTTTGAGTGCAGTGTTTCAGGTCCCTCAGATTAATACATATACAAATCTCCTGTTTATTCTTCTTTGTAGCAGCCACCACCGAGGACATCCAGTCCGTCGGTTCCGACACAGGCTTGATAACTCCCAATGCCACCATCCTGTCCAGTTGGGCTTTGACCGGTCTCTCATGGCAATAGGTACTCACTGAGAAAGGACGAAACCACACGGCTCACCTCCAGGTCTAAAGACATAGAGTAAGTTATTGGTAGCTTGCCAAGTTCTTCAGTGAAAAGATTGGGTAATCCATGAGAATACGCTGTGCGGAATCCGGAAGTGGAGTTAGCTGATGCACAGCCTTGCTGAAGGTAACCAGTCCCATATCTTTGTAGTGGAGTAACATTGCGGTGGGAAGGGACGAATTGACCAAGGAGTTACGGAGGGAGCGGTCTCTGCGGAAAGCCAAAAGGGGAGGAGATGGGAAGATGTGGCCAGTGGTGGGATCCCGTTGGCCACATCTTCCCATCTCCTCCCCTTTCGGCTTTCTGCAGAGATCGTTCCCTCCGTAACTCCCTGGTCAATTCGTCCCTTCCCACACAAACCACCCCCTCTCCGGGCACTTTCCCTTGCAACCGCAGGAAATGCTACACTTGTCGCTTTACCTCCCCCCTCGACTCCATCCAAGGACCCAAGCAGTCTTTCCAGGTGAGGCAAAGGTTCACCTGCACCTTCTCCAATCTCATCTATTGCATCTGCTGCTCTAGGTGTCAGCTGCTCTACATCGGTGAGACCAAGCGTAGGCTTGGCGAACGCTTCACCCAACACCTTCGCACAGTTCGCAATAACCAACCTGATCTCCCGGTGGCTCAGCACTTCAACTCCCCCCCATTCCAAATCTGACCTTTCTGTCCTGGGCCTCCTCCATGGCCAGAGTGAGTCCCACCACAAATTGGAGGAGCAGCACCTCATATTTCACTTGGGTAGTTTACACCCCAGCAGTATGAACATTGACTTCTCCAATTTCAGGTAGTCCCTGCTTTCTCCTTCTTTCCCTCCCTTCCCAGCTCTCCCACAGCCTACTGTCTTCCTTTCTTCTTCCCGCCCCCCCCACCCCCCCCCCCATCAGTCTGAAGAAGGGTCTCGACCCGAAACATCACCTATTTCCTTGGCTCCATAGATGCTGCCTCACCCGCTGAGTTTCTCCAGCATTCTTGTCTACCAGGCAACATGGATGTGGTGGGTTGAAGGACCTGTTTCTGTGCTGTGTGGCTCTATGTCTAGTCCCTTTGCCCCAGCTGTCCAATGAGCTGGGAAAACCGGAAAGAGGACGTGGATAAGATGGACGATGAGGAGGAGGAGTCCATGCTGGTTCCTCGGCGAACTCTCATGTCAGTCCTACTCAGGGCATGTCCCGTACTCAGAACTGCACAGGCAACAAAGCACAGGGTAAATTACAAAAGCAATTACACTACCGACTACACGTCTTTGGGATATGCGTGGAAACTGGAGCACCCGGAGGGAACCCATGGGAGAACATGCAAACATCATGCACAGGCAGCAACAAAGGCCAAGACTAAACCAGATTCTCTGGTGCAATGTCTCTACCAGCTGTGCCACTGGCCAGTGAATGGCAGTGTTTGAAGGTTTTCACAGCATATTATAGGCTCCAAGGCAAAGTGGCCTCAGTCTGCGGTCAGCATGTGGCAGGGGGTGCAAACTCCCGAGGGGTGTTGTCAATCCTGGCCATGGAGGATGTGCCACCCAAACTCATGCCTTGTAGCGCAGAGCTCCTCCATGCAATTCTCCAGGGGGGTCAGCAATCTCCCAACCTCAACGATACGATGCAAAAACAATATGATAGAACTTTTTTTTTATCCCAGGTGGGAAATTGATCTGCCAACAGTAAAATAAAACACAAAATACATGAAACATTACATTAAAGTGATGAGTGGAAAGGATTAGGGATGTGCAAAGATTGGGGAGTGGGGGGGGGGGGGAGGAGTCAGACTACCACACGACAGAAGGGGAAGGAGGTGTACAGTTTGATAGCCGCAGGGAAGAAGGATCTCCTGTGGCGTTCTGTCCTGCATCTTGGTGGAACCAGTCTGTTGCTGAAGGTACTCCGCAGGTTGACCAGTGTGTCATGGAGGGGGTGAGCTGTGTTGTCCAGGATGCACCACAAGAAGCTCAAGCCAGCAACCTTCCACTAGCCCCACCGTAGCCTAGGATGGTCCTTCTTGGAGATAGAAAAATCATAGAGTTGGTACAGCACAGAAAATGGTTCTTTGGCCCATCACATCCTTGATAACTACAGAAGTCATCTACTTGAGTCTCATTTACCTTCAGCAGATCCAAATCCTTCATTGCCTTGGCAATTCAAGTGGTCTTCTAGTTTAATTATTTAATGTTGTGAGAGGGTTGTGAGGAAGAGATGTATGAGGGAATGAAAGAAGCTGATTGATTTAGAGACTTGTTTGGAATTATTATTTTGTGGTGTGTTGTATATCTCCCCTCTGGACGACAGAATGTCAGTACCAGGAGGAGCATTAGGTCTGTGATGGTGAATCAGGAATTTGGGGCCAGCCCATCAATGATGCAGCTGATGAATTGACCGCAGGCAGATAGACTGGAAGAGAGCTGTTGACAATGATTCCTCCTTTCCTCCCCTTTCACCACACCCTGCTCCCCCGAGTGTTCTTGCTGTGCGACTGTTAAGGGGCTGTCCCACTTGGGCGACCTAATTGGCAAGTTTAGAAGAGTTTGAAAAAATGACGTGTTGAAGACCTCCTTCGACTATGTTGAAAACCAGCTTCGACTAGCTACGACTAACTTCGGGAAAATTGGACACCGAATAGTGGAGAGTGAAGACGACCTCTCTTCGACTATGATGAAGACTATCTACGAATACCTTTGACTACCCTCGATTACCTACGACTAACATGCCGACCAACTACGACTAAACCTAAGAGTAAAAAAAGTATTGATTTTTTCCATGCCGACCTTTTTTTACTCGCGGGCATTTTTTAACATATTGAAAAACACGCCGCCACCTAGCTGAGGCCTCAAGTACGCAGAGACCACTCTCGAGCATGAAGGAGAGTTACGAAGACCTCCTACGACCTCGTGTCGACCATGCTACGAGTATGAGTCGAGGGCAAAACTCGCCAGAACTGGCGGATTAGGTCGCCCAAGTGGGACAGGCCCTTGAGGGAGAGCCAGACAATCATGAAGAAGGTCTTGGGCAATGCACCAACTAGAATGTCTGCTGAACATTGCGGAGATCCTTTGTACAAACATTGATCGCACCACGGATTGTTCATTCAATTTCAGCAGGTTGATGGAGCCCATTCAAGCAGAGGGTCCCTCCTCCCAGCAGCCAGCCTTGTCCCAGCACAATGCCGAGCTGTCAAACACTGTCCAACCATCACCCCACATATTATCAGTTACCTGGTGGGCAAGGATCTTCCAGAATCTCTGAATGAGGTGATCAGAAATGGTGGCAGAGTGGCACAGCTAGTAGAGCCACTGCTTCCAGTAACACAGGTTTGATTCTGACCTGTGTGGGTTAATCCTGGGTGCTTCACTTTTGTCCCACATCTCAAGGATGTGCGGGTCAGTAGCTTAACTGGCTGCTGTAAATTGCCCCGAGCGTACAGGTGGTAGAGTTGATGGGAATGTGAGGAAAATAACATGGGATTAATGAGTAATTGGGTATTTCGTGGTTGGCATAGTCTTGCTGGGCTGAGGGCCTGTTTCTGTGTTGCTTAGCTCTTATTAACTGTAAGAACACACAGGTTTTTTTTTTAAACGTGGCAAACCGTGATAAAACTCAATATCAACTGAAAGTGCAATCATGTCTTGGAAATATTACAACCATATCCGGGAGAGGAAATTTATAGCTAATTTATTGTTGAGAGTTGTCTGTTCTGCCTAACAAATGCACTGACCCATTTGCTCATTGCAATCAAGCCCCTAATTGTGGGAGTGAGCTCTGAACTCAGAGAACCCATAACATAGGACACACTAACCAGTTTTTATCCACAAGTAGTTGCTCTACTCAACAGCCAAAAATCTGTAGCATCCCTTTCATCTGATATTTTGTTGGTTTCACATGCTTGATCAATGGTGTTTCACCATTAATGTTTTATTATTATTCATGTTTAGTGTTTTCTGAGTCATTCGTAACTGTCACTGTATGTCATGTTGTTACTTGTGGGCGGAGCACCAAGGCAAATTCCTTGTATGTGAATACTTGGCCAATAAACTTACTAACTTACTTACTTACTTAACAATGTGTGGCTCAATTAACTGACAGCATACCTTCAGACCATGAAGTTTGATTAAAGCCCAGGCCCACACTATGTAGGAGGTAGACACAAAATGCTGGAGTAACTCAGCAGGACAGGCAGCATCCCTGGAGAGAAGGAATGGGTGACGTTTCGGGCCCGAAACGTCACCCATTCCTTCTCTCCAGGGATGCTGCCTGTCCCGCTGGGTTACTCCAGCATTTTGTGTCTACCTTCGATTTACACCAGCATCTGCAGTTCTTTCCAACACACTATGTAGGAGGTAATTGGCTTAGCCCTAAATATATGGTTACATCTGTTCAGCTGCCTGCTGCATTTCAAAGTCTTGTGTTGGATGACTTCAGCTGCGTTGCGTGTGTGCTAAAAAAAAAAACTGTATGTGAGCAGATCTCATACAGTGCCAAACACACTGGGAGGGAAAATCAAAAATAGCTATTGCTTTTGATCGCAGATGTACAGCTCTTTGAAAACTTCTTCTATGGAGCTTGGATGTGAGCATCTTGTTTTTTCTCTTTGTTTTCTCATTTCACCACTGTGTAAACTTGACAGAGTTAACGAGGAATCCAGTCAGAGACGGATGAACTTATCAGTCTCTCAGTGAGCGACCGATGCAATGTTGCCTCGATTATCCCATCGAGTTATAAATTTATCAGTAACATTAACTTGTGCAGAAATATTCCCTGTTGAATGCAAGTGCTGCGTTACTTCTTGGGGGATCCGGTTTGATGTGTGAACACAAGAACTGATAATATGTTATTAGTCACAGCTACAAGTTAGAGGATCCATTGCACCGATGCTATTTTTCAGGATGTTTACGTTTGAATTATCCTGTGCTACTTCAGTCCCACAAAAACACTCGTTAGCTGCCTTAGTTGAATCAACTAACATCACACGGGAACAGTGCACCAGTCAGGCATTATGAGCCCATCCTGGTCTGAGTTCATTCAAATAAACACAAGGAGGTCCAGTGGTGCAGGTGGTAGAACAGCTGCCTACATACAACTCCAGAGTGCTGACGGACATTTACACTTTCTCCATGTGACCGCATGGATTACCTCCGGGTGCTCCGGTTTCCTCCAACGTCTCAAAGTTGGTGGAGTAATTGGCTACTGTAACGATGACCCGGAGTGTACTGGGTGAGTTTTAGTTTTTAGTTTTACAGATACAGCGTGGAAACAGGCCCTTCAGCCAACCGAGTCCGCACCAACTAGCAATCACAAATACGCTAGTTCTAGCCTCCAATCTGGGGGCAATTTACTGAAGCCACTCACTTACAAACCAGCACATCTTTGGAAATTAGGAGGAAACCAAAGCACTCGGAGGAAACCCACGCGGTCACGGGGAGAATATAGTCGGCTTGTACTCGCTAGAATTTAGAAGATTGAGGGGGGATCTTATAGAAACTTACAAAATTCTTAAGGGGTTGGACAGGCTAGATGCAGGAAGATTATTCCCGATGTTGGGGAAGTCCAGAACTAGGGTCACAGTTTAAGGATCGAGGGGAAATCCTTTAGGACCGAGATGAGAAAAACATTTTTCATACAGAGAGTGGTGAATCTCTGGAACTCTCTGCCACAGAAGGTAGTTGAGGCCAGTTCATTGGCTATATTTAAGAGGGAGTTAGATGTGGCCCTTGTGGCTAAAGGGATCAGGGGGTATGGAGAGAAGGCAGGTACGGGATACTGAGTTGGATGATCAGCCATGATCATATTGAATGGCGGTGCAGGCTCGAAGGGCCGAATGGCCTACTCCTGCACCTATTTTCTATGTTTCTATGTTTCTATACACTCTGTACAGACAGCACCTGTAGTCAAGATCAAACCAAGGTCTCTGGAGCTGGAAGGCAGCAACTCTACCGCCTCAGCAGTGTTCAAGGAGAAAACAGCAGGGTTGTACTGTCCCTTACATGAAGGAATGTTTCCTGACTTCATCCCTGAACAGTCCAGCACTCATTTTAAGTTCACACCCCTTGGTCTAGATTCTTCCACAGAGGAAATAGTTTCTCTTTATCTGGCTAATCAAATTCTTTAATCGTGCTAAACACATCAATTAAATCGCCCCCAACAGGAATGCAAAACTGGAGTAGGAATTCAAGCTGGGAATCATTGTGAAAGAAGCATGTTGGCCGGTGTTGGTGTGTGTGATCCTGTTCCACTCTCCCTGGAACATGTGCAGGATCAGGTTATGGTCAGATGTAATACCCATGAGGTTAAACAGCCTTCCACCATTTACTGCCTAATTTTACAGATGAACAATAGTTAATTGTCCAACGTGTTCCTAATGCCCACAAATGCTCATCTAAGCTTGCAGGAAAGTAGGTAGCAGACACAAGGAACTGCAGTTTCTGGTTTACAAAAAAACAACTGCACAGAAAGTGCTGGAGTAACTCAGTGGGTCAGGCAGCATCTCTGGAGAACATGGATAGGTGACGTTTCACAGAGTGCTGGAGTAACTCAGTGGGTCAGGCAGCATCTCTGGAGAACATGGATAGGTGACGTTTCACAGAGTGCTGGAGTAACTCAGTGGGTCAGGCAGCATCTCTGGAGAACATGGATAGGTGACGTTTCACAGAGTGCTGGAGTAACTCAGTGGGTCAGGCAGCATCTCTGGAGAACATGGATAGGTGACGTTTCACAGAGTGCTGGAGTAACTCAGTGGGTCAGGCAGCATCTCTGGAGAACATGGATAGGTGACGTTTCAGGTCGGGACCTTTCTTCAGAACGTCTACTTCATGAGAGTATATGAGCTGGGTTTGGGGTGGAAATGGAGGCGTGAGTAGGAAGGGAATCATCTTTGAACAAAGTTCATACATGACAAGGTGCACCTATCCCAAGGCGAGCAAAAGCCCGCAACATCTCTTGCTTCTTCTTTAGTAAATCGATACTTTTTTTCCAGGAACCGGGAGTGATATCTGCCTGACTTCATTTTTTTTTCCCCAGTGCTTTCACCAGCTGGAAAAGGACAACATGTTCCTGGGAAAAAACAAACTTTCGCCAACTGTTTACTTAACACACACTATGATGAAAAACATACAAAAATGCATTATCGCCTCATTTGCAGACAGTGTCACTGCAGTCAGAGTGACACATGGATTCCATACTTCTTTGTCTTTCCATCAATGCAGGTCCAAAGAAGGCCGCATCCCTGTCACATTTTCCTCACATTTGTCTGCTTTTATTGCCCTGGAATTTTGGGATTGTGTCTTTTTTTGACGGAGTTCCATGTGTGCAAACAGGAGATCAGTACCCATTAGCTGTACATCTCCTTTATTTGAAACTTTGGAATTTTTGTTCCCAAGTTTTGGATGGGAGGGTGTTGGTTTGGCTGCCTGGTTTGCCTGCACCTATGATGGTGGGATTGGAACATTCTCAGAAAGCTACCACTCAGCAGTTGCTCATCATGTCCGTGCAGTCTAGTTTAGTTTAGTTTAGAGATACTGCACGGAAACAGGCCCTTCGATCCCCACACATTAACACACACTAGGGACAATTTACACTTATACCAACAAGCGAGTTCGGCATTCCGACCCAAGTCATCGGCCACTAGCTATAAAACAGTCTTGGCAACGGTGTTGCTGCATTGTGTGCAGGCTTGCGTTTCGTCCGTAGTCGGAGTCGGGGTCAGGGTCAGCTCTCCGTCGCTGCGGGTGCTGTTGAGTTTCTGTTGGGCCGTCCCCGTCCCCTCCCCGGAGTCCCGTCCCTGTCCGGAGGTGTCCGGGTTGGCCCTGGGCTGGCAGGGTGGCCCCGGACTTGCAGCCGCTGGCTCCAGCTCGGCTCTGCTTATGGCCGGCAGCCCTCCACCTCCACCCCCCTCCCCTCAGTCCGACACCGAGGTCCTGCTGAAGATGGGCAGCTGCCGGCCCTGCTGGAAACCGGGCGACTCGGAGCCGCTGCTCTCTCGTTCTGGTCGGAGAGAGAGTCTGCGGATGCGCTCCTGCTTGCCATGGCACAGGCCGGGCGCCCGCTGGAGCTGTTGGTGATGGTGGTGCTGGCGGCAGCAGCAACCTCCTCCCCCTCCCTTGCCCAGCCCCAAACCCAGAGTCCGGGCCAGCTCCAACTCCAGATCGGGGCTGAAGGCCGCCCGCAGCGGGGCACAGTCGAGCGCCGGGCCGGTTTCGGACACTCGAGTGCGGGGACCAGGGACGGTCCAGTGGCGGTTCGGCAGCGCTTGCGGGTCTCCTCCCCAGCCCGCCCGATCTCCCCCCCGGCCCGCCCAGTCTCCCCCCCCCGACCCACCCGGTCTCCCCCCCGACCCGCCCGGTCTCCCCCCCGACCCGCCCGGTCTCCCCCCGACCCGCCCGGTCTCCCCCTTACCCGCCCGATCTCCCCCCCTACCGCCCGATCTCCTCCCCGGCCCGCCCGATCTCCCCCCGACCCGCCCAATCTCCCCCCCCGGCCCGCCCGGTCTCACCCCGACCCGCCCGGTCTCCCCCACGACCCGCCCGATCTCCCCCCCTACCCGCCCGATCTCCTCCCCGGCCCGCCCGTCTCCCCCCCGGCCGCCCAATCTCCCCCCCCGGCCCGCCCGGTCTCCCCCCCGACCCGCCCGGTCTCCCCCCCCGACCCGCCCGGCCTCCCACCCCCCCCGGCCCGCCCAGTCTCCCCCCCCTGACGCGCCCGGTCTCCCCCCGACCCGCCCGGTCTCCCCCCCCGACCCGCCCGGTCTCCCCCCCGACCCGCCCGGCCTCCCACCCCCCCCGGCCCGCCTAGTCTCCCCCTCGACCTTTGACAAATCCATGATTCCTTGCGTTTTTCGGAATAGCGAACTCACTTACTATACCACGCCTATTAACCTTCAAACAAGTACATCTTTGGAATGTGGGAGGAAACCGAAGGTCTTGGAGAATACCCACGTCGCACATGGGTAAAAGTTACAAACTCTGTACAGACAGCACCCGTAGTCGGGATCGAACCCGGGTCGCTGGCGCTGCAAGCGCTGAAAGGCAGCAACTCTACTGCTGCACCACCTTCTATGGCTTTGTTTGTAATAACCAGCATCTGCAGTTTCTACATAGGAAATATGTTGTTAAGCTGAAAAGAGTGCAGAGAAGATTTACGAGGATGTAAATCAAGAACCAGAGGACATAGGTTTAAGGCGAGAGGGAAAAGATTTAATAGGAACCTGAGGGTCAACCTTTTCACACAGAGGATAGTGGGTATATGGAACAAGCTGCCAGAGGAATTAGTTGAGGCAGGTATTCTAACAATATGTAAAAGACATTCGGACAGGTACGGGATACGAAAGATTTAGAAGGATATGTACCAAATGCGGGCAGATGGGACTAGTGTAGATGGGGTGTCTTGGTCAACATGGGCATGTTGGGCTGAAGGGCCTGTTTCCATGCTGTATGACTCTAAGTCATGCTTCCTGGTTTTTGGCCCGTCTGCTAATGGAAATAGCTCCTTCAATTTTACTCAATCCAGCCCTCTTAACTTTATTCACCTCATTTAAATCTCTCCTCAGCCGACTGTTCCAAAGAAAGCAATCCTAGATTACACAGAAACCCCTCGTTCCTGCTTTTCTTCATCACTCAATATCCTCCCATTTGTCAATATATCCCCACACCCTTTCCTCACCTCCCTAAATGCAACAAACCACACTTCAGAATAAATTCAATTTTCTGTACTTGTGTACCACTGATCAGCTATATCTTTCTGAATTCCAACACCTCCCTCCTCACTGTCAACCTCTCCATGTTTAGTCCAGTTTACATATGTGTGGGTGTCCATGGATTCTTTTGCAAGAGATTGTATGGTGGAGTGTGTCTGCATGTGTGTGCGTGGCAGTGTGTATTTGATATGTTTGTGTGTGTGTGTGTCTGCGTGTGTGTGAGTGTGTGTGTGTGTGTGTCTGTGTGTGTCTGCGTGTGTGTGTGTGTGTGTCTGTGTGAGAGATGTGTGGATGAGATATGTGATAACTGCGCGTATTTGTGCTTCGGTGTTTATTTGTGTGTGTGTTGTGCCATTGCATTTGAATTGTGTGATGATGGATGTATATATTTTCAAATGTTTCTGTGTGTGTATACATCTGTGTATGTGTACGCGTGTGAGTGTTTGTTTGTTTGTGTGTGCATGGGCACATGTGTGTACATGTGTTCATGTGGTGTGGGTGGATTTATGAAAGTCTGTGTGTGTTTGTGGGCACACAGGGTGGGGTGAAGTCATATATCCATCAGCATTATTCATGTCTCCAGACCAAATACTTGGCAAATACTTTTTTCCATACGGGACTGCTGACTCTTCGAAAAATCAGTTGAAACGGAAATTGAGGACTGCAGATCTGAAGGAAAGCCACACTTCTGACTGAATCTGCTGGCTGGTGGTTCAGCTGAGGGGTGACACAATGTACTGGGAACGTACAAATGTTCGATGGAGGTGAGGAAGGAACACAGGCTGTGCAAAAAGCAGCCATAGTTGTGAAATGGTTAATTTTGCTGGAAGTTATGAGAAACAGACTTCCATTAAACAATGTGTGGCGGGTATATGTGAGAGAGAAAGTGGGCAAAAGATCAAAACTATTCCTGCATACATGACCAGATCACTATTTTATAAATAACAAAACATTGCCAAAGGTACAAGCGATCAAAGCAAAACTGGTCATTTTAAGAAAAGTGATTGTAATTCAAAACTTGTATCAGACAGATTTTTGAATTTTATTTCGTAATTGATCAAATAAAAACTCACAAAGACGCAAGTGGCTCAGCTAAATTGTAAAGCTAAAGAGTAAAGATTCAGACGGATAAACCTTAATTCAAAAGAGCATTGAGAACTTACACTTAAGCAACCAGACATCTCACAAACACTGTGGAGTGTGGAGATTATCAAAAGCTAATTCTCCCTGGTCTCTCTTTCATACCCTTTCCCCTGCCTGTCCACTAGCTATTATCATACAACACTACAAAATTATCTTTGTGCCTCAGACTGTATAATCTGTGGCTCAAAGGTAATTCTTACAAAGTTATTAATTTATAAAGCAATGGATTTGTGCTTGAGTAGAACCAAAGGTGTACTGGACTGTGGCTAGGTAGTTGTCCTATAAACATGCCACAAGGTTCTCAATCTCTTTCCTGTACTCCGCCTCATCATTGTTGGTGATCTGGCCTGACAACAGTGATATCATTGGCAAACTTAAAGATCAATTTAGGGCCTTAGTTGACCATACAGTCACGAGTGTACAGGGAGTAGGACAAGGGACTGAGCACACAATCTGACGTATTCTGTGTCAAGATGAAGGAAATGTCATGACTAATTCTAATTAATTCTAACTGACTGAGATTTGCTGATCAAGAAGTCCAGAACCTAGTAGCAGACAGAAACTCCAAGATCAAGATCCAGAGAGATGAGCTTATTTGGTAATATGGTGTTGAAGGCCGAGCTATAGACAATGAACATATGAGGTACTGTAGGTGTTCTTATTGTCAAGGTGATCCAGAGCTGAATGTAGTGCAAGGGAGATGGAGTCTCCATAGATCTATCGTTCCTGTATGCAAATTACAAGATGTGGGCCATTACCAATCTTTCGAAGCACTTCATTATGGTCGATGTTAGAGCTACTGATTGGTAGTCATTTATAGATGCTTTCCAATCCTCAAGCACTAGCCCCATCTCTAAATATTCCACAAAGATCCTAATAAGGATATGACTAATTTTCTGCTATCCTTAACATGATTTTCACAAAGACTTTCTACCTTTAATTTCTTCCAACTGTCATTGAGACATTTGCTCTTTTCACTCCCAATGCCTCTTCCTATGCTGCTGAAAATGTCCATTGGTAACAGGTCAAGAACTGTGTCCTTTGGCACTGAGTTTCCCCACTAACCTTGCCTTGTGTTACTACTGCTTACTTCAGGTCCTTAAGCATTCCAAAATGTTTTTATTCACACTTTGCTTAATCTCCCTGTATCTGGATTTTGGATTTGTCCTGGCCCTCTGCACTTTCTGTTTTTTTTGCAGGAACCCATAATTTGGCCCAAGTCCTTCAATTGGTTTCCCTCAAATTCCCTTTGGCTCTCATGTATCTGTCTGCACTGTACTCTGCATATAGTATTTTGAGAAATAATCTTTACTTTACTTTCATGATTTTACCTTTGTGTTCTCCATCTAGGTCCCTAAATTAATCATAGCCAACCAATTAATTATATGGGTCTGGTGTTACTTCAATACTTTGCTATTTTTAAGTATTAAAGTTTCATTATTTGAAAAGCTATCAATTAGTGCACTTGTTCTGTCCGCCTTTTCTTCTTCCTTCAATCTATTTTGAGATATATCTGGGCATATTCCAATTCACCAGATATGACTTTTGCGCTTTTCATTGAACATGGCTTTTTTCTAAGTGTTTATTGCTCACTGCCCATTATTCTTATCCCTAGTCTTGCAATAGTGTTTGTACCCATTTTACATTAACAAACACATTATAAAAGAGAACAAACTCAACACTTACCATGTTGCACTTGTTAAGCCTCATTTCAATTTTGTTGTTGACTTATTTATTAATTATTCCTTTGAGTTTATCTGGTCTTGCTTTCTTTTTATAACATAAACTTTTCTTTTATATAATAATTTATCTTATCTGAAATTCTGCTTTTTTTAAAAAAATTCGATTTAATTCCATTATGGTTACTGTTTCTGAGGTATTTCTGTTAAATGCTTGACAAACCATTCCTTGCAGAGTAAAATCATTCTGAATCAGAAAGCTAGGGAGCTGAGTAATCTCTACTTTACCCTTGTTTTTTTAAAGATACCTTCCTCCCCTGCTTAATGAGTATGTATTCATTGTTGATATGTTGATGGCTGTGAAAAGTCATGTATTTACATTCACAGAATTATCCATTAACTATTGCAAATGTATATGGACCAGGTTACTGGAACGAATAAGGAGCTGGCAAAAGCTATTTCGCATATCTCAAGCCTCACATTCCAGAGCCAAAGGAATATTAATTAATTGGTACTTAATTCCATCGGGAACAAGGAAGATATAACCACCCAGACCTTCTAAGAATACTTGGACTGCAATTTTCAGGACATTCCTGTTGAAGGATGTGAGGGGGAGTGGGGATTTGATTTGTACTACTGAGACATTGGAGTCATAGTGTGATACAGTGTGGAAACAGGCCCTTCGGCCCAACTTGCCCACATCGGCCAACATGTCCCATCTACACTAGTCCCACCTGCCTGCGTTTGGTCCATATCCCTCCAAACCTGTCCTATCCATGTACCTGTCTAACTGTTTTGTCGAGCAGATGCAAGCCTATCCCGTCCAAATGTTTCATTTAAGACAACCCACCCATTCCAAAGATTAGTTAAGTAAACCATCTCTTAAATATTTCCAAAATATATAAAAATCTTTCCTTAAATAAGGAGAATGTTATACACAATAATCCAAATGTACTCTCTCAACCAAAGCATAATCTCCTTAGTTTTGTATTCTATTCCCCCATACAATAAAATGTCCCACCCCTATTACAAAATATGTTACACCTTTTACCTGCATTAAAATCCATTTGTCACAAATTTGCTTATTTTCTCGATATTCTTTGCAATGTAATACTTCCATTTCCAGTGCTTATAATGGTGTCCTGCTTCATATTGCTGACAAACTTTGATATGTAAATTTCAACTGCATTATCAAGATCATTTATAAATACAGAGAATGTTTGCACTTCCAATGCGGACCCCACTTCCGCCCAGTTTGAATATACGTCAATTATACTTATTCTCAGTTCAATGTGCCTCAGGTCTACCAAACACCCTCCAATGGGGAACTTTATCCAAAGCTTAGGACAGGTTAAATATCAAGAATCTTTCCCCGTGGTAAAGGTGTTTAAGGCTAGAAGTCATAGGTTTAATGTGAGGAGTAAGTAAGAGGTTAGAGAGGATCTGAGGAAACATTTCTCAGAGGGTGGTTAGTATCTGGAACACAATGCCTGAGGTGGGGTGGGATGAGTGAGGGGGGGGGGGTGAGGGGAGGTGGAGGCAATGACTCTTGCAGCATTTGAAAGGCACCTGGAAGAGAACTTGAATCATCAAGACGAGAAGGCTATGGACCATATGCTGGTAAATGGGATTCATATGATTTGGTACTGGATGGTCAGGGGTGACATTGTGGATTGCATGACCATAATTCCATGACGCAATCATTAACTTACTCCACACATTTTCAACTTTTGCACTATTAGCAGAGGAGAATTACGAGCAAACTTGAATGAGGAATGGGCCATACATGTTTAATTTTAATTGAACTTAATGAAACAGTAATCACACCCCCCACCAACTCCTATTTTTAGCTTTAAGCTTTCTGACTTTAAACAGATGCAGAGATCACGTTAAATCTCTCGTCAGTTACAGGTTGCCAAAAGATACTTAAATAATATTTTATTTGATTCTGATGGCAATTTCTGCATCCTTTGAGGAAGGAGCACGACAGCTTAGAGTGTAACATTTTAATCAAAAGCACTTCAGACATTCAGCTTTTTAGCTCTCCTGCTAATGCATAAAGGCTAACAGTACAAAGACTTTATTCAGCATGGTCCCCTGTGTAATGTTTTCCCAGTTTTTTTCCAACAACACTTGATTCTTAGTACATCTTACGAGGGATCCAAAATGTAAGGTTAAACAGGCTGCGGATAACAAGCATATTTGAGAATGTGCCATACAAACCACAGCCAAGTATTGGGACTGAAGATCTGAGCATTAGAGTTTCTCATGTTGCACACTATACTTCTCAAAGGCCCGGTTCACTGGCAAGCACTATAAGGACATTTTTAATGGGACTGAGTGATGTTTGAGCGCAGCTTATCCATCAGAATCTTTTAAAAACTCCCTTGAATTCCAACATATGTGCCCCCCATACCTCCCATTAACTGTTCCCTGGTGGCACGCATTGTGGCCAATAATCACAGACAACAAGGAATAATGTTTAATGCCAAGGAATAATAATTAACTAAATTATTACTCTGTGTTCCCAGCATATTGTTAATTCAGGATGCCAGGACAGACTTTTTTTTTGCTACCTTTGTAGCGGCACCAAACATGGTGATTAAACAGTTGCTTTATTCAGGTGTTGCATGCAAGTTTGGTCCATTAACATAATTGCCATTGCTGCTGCAGCGTTGTCTCGAGCTCAGCTACCCTTCGACTGGGATGATCTCAAGGTGAGAGATGTTTATGTAGCAGGACACTCCCCTTAACCCATGATGTCAAGTGACAGCCCTCGTAACCACTGATGAGGGTTCGACCGTAAGTGGTCTGTCTATCAGCTGAGGCCACAGGACCTCCCCCCCCAGAACCGGAGGAAGGAAAACGAATAGAACGCGCTAACCTTCTACAAGAAGGTGTTCAAGCATGGTCAAGGGCGGCTCCTGCTGTGGGTCGGAGGCATCCTGGCTATGGGTCGGGACGGTGGGGCCCGCAGGCGCAGTCGACTCTCCGGCTGTGGGTCATCCCAGTCGTATGCCGAGGGGTGCGAGGAGACCAATGCAAAAGCCGCCGGATGGACGACATACAGTCGCATCTCTTCGACCAGCAGGGGATCGTGTCCTGAGAAATACGCCCCCCAGCAACGGCTGTGAGACGTTGGCAACAATGCATACAAAGAAGTAAGAATAAATTCATTGCTAAACCCGGCAAGGTGATACAGTGTGAAAAAGTGAAAAGAAACAAAACAAACTACAGTGAGCAAACAAGTGCAAAGTGGTAGGAAAGTTCAAATTGTCCAGTGTCCATGGTGCAGGATGGGAAGCTGTGCTGGAAAACTGGAGGTTGCAGTGACAGCCTCGGACATGAAGGTGGCGGTGTTGCTGGCGGTCAGGCTGCAGGGACGCCATCCGGCCAGAAGGTGGCACTGTGGACAGCGGTCAGGCTGCAGTGATGGAGCCGACCTGAAGCTATTGACGGCGGTCAGGGAAGTTCGAGCATCTCTTCCGGCCGGCTGCAGCGGCCATTTTTGCAGTCGCTGCGGTGGCCATGTGGCAGTAGGCCGCGGTGGCCATCTTGGCGGCCGGTTGTGGTGGCCAACCCAGGTAATTCGCGGATGCATGCGGGCCAGCATCGACGGGTCTCGCCCCACCGCTGCAGGTAGGGACTCCATCCACCGTCACCGTTGGAGACCGGCTGCGCTGCCGCCCCCTCGGCGGTGGATGGAAGTTGCCAGGGAATCCGTCGCGAGACCGCCGACTCACGACTGGCCAAGGCTTCACCCCGCTGCTGGGCCGGACGGGCAGCCAGTGCCCAGGGATCTTCATTGTCTGCGCCAGTGAGGAGCAGAAGTACGTCTTCGGGCAGCCGCCCCAGGTAGGCCCGCCCTATCGGGTGGCTAGGCCTTGAGCAGTGGCCGGCAGGGTAATGGGCGGACCCGCTCTCTCCCCGCTCCCGGGGCCGTAGGGCGGCCGGCAGTGATGTTGGGGGCTGCCACACTTGCAGCTGCTGGGGGAGCGACGGCTGTTGGGGGAGCAACAACAGCCGCGGCCTCTCAGCTCCAGTGGGCAGCAGCTGGTGGGGAAGTGGCGGCAGCCACGGCCTCTCAGCCCCGATGGTTGGCTCTGGGCGGGTCATGCGGGAGAGATTGGTGGCCGTCACACAAGGCCCGGACCGCGCCCATCGACCCGACGGCCTGTGGTAGACCTTACGGTAGGGCCGGGTTGGCAGCAGCATCGTTCTGCAGGGCTGGGCTGTCGGCCGCAGACATCAGGTCTCCCGAGGCTGCGTGCGTCGGGAGAACTCCAAAATCCCAATTTGGATCGTCGGGGTCACCAATGTAGCGGCACCAAACGTGGTGAATAAACAGTTGCTTTATTCAGGTGTTACATGCAAGTTTGGTCCACTAACATAATTGTCATTGCTGCTGTAGCTGAGCGAGGGTGTTGTCTCGAGTTCAGCTACCTGTCGACTGGGATGATCTCAAGGTGAGATATGTTTATGTAGCAGGAAACTCCCCTTAACCCATGACGTCACGTGACAGTCCTCGTAACCACTGACGTGGGTTCGACCGTAAATAGTCTGTCTATCAGCTGACGCCACACTTTGCTCTTTAGCTCATTCAGCAATAATACCACTGTCTCTGCACTGTTGGGTCCTTCAAGGGTGGTCTTTTGTTTCTTTACAGAGCAGTGCAAGGGTCAAAAATGCTTCTCTGCCTGACAGAATGAGACTGCAGGGAGCTGAGAAAATCCTGCTGTAGTGTCCTGAGACTCGGGTGAATAGTTGGCATCAATCACAAACATATCCAATTTTCAAAGTGTGACCCTAGCCAGTAGAGAGGTTCCCCCAATCCTTGTTAGGGTAAAATGTTATCTTTATGTCCAGACAGCCATTTGCATCTCACCTCAGGAGTCCAGTCCTTTTGCCCCACGTCTCCACCAAGGCTGTACTGAAATGTGCAGGCCAGTTGTTAAAGCAATGAACATTTAAGTGAGCAAGTCATTGGTGGATAATTGCTCCTCAATTGCACTGTCAGCCATCTCACTGCTTTGACGAGTTGTCAAGTCCTGGTTCAGGTAATTTGCAATGCTACACCAAACCTGCTAGCCTTATAAAAGCCCAGCAGAAACTAGTCTCTGGGAGGCTACCTAAATCAACCTGCTAGCCTAGATCTCTGTGTCTGGACCTTGTCCTGAGTGTCTTTATCCTGCCAGACAGAAACCAATTAACTTCACTGTAAATAAACGCAGAGTATTGGAGTAGCACCGTGGGTTAGGCAGCGTCTTAGGAGAACAGGGGATAGGTGACAGTTCAAGTCGAGACCCTTTATCCATATTCTCCTGAGATGCTGCCTTACCCGTGGAGCTACTCCAGAACTCTGTCTTCTTTTGTAAACTAGCATCTGCAGTTCCTTGTTTCTAACTCCACTGGAATAGGTTTCAAAAGCAAAATCCTTGTCTGCTGTTCAATAACTGCTGGGGAAATGTTCTCCCAAAACATCCCGATCCCTACTGCAGAGATGTTACAAACCAGAAAATCAAAGTCTGCACGATCATGCTTTAAAAATATTTTGTTTGGTTTGATGTAAAGAAAACCCTTTAAGATCTTCTTCGGAAAAACCTTGTGGCACCAATACGTAAATGGACTAGGGAGCATGAATCATCCCAATATAATATTTCTCTGACATTCAATTAAGGTTACCCATCAGCAGAAGGAATACAGATAAGAATGGGCAATAATGTTTACTGGTAATCTCTGGGTCATGACTATGCCCCAGAGATACAGTGTCAAATACCAACATTGTGCAGTGGTGCATATATTCTGGGATCAAGAAATGGTGACCAATGAACCCTTGAATTGGCATAAAAAACAATTTGATTCACATATCCTTCAGGGAAGGAGCCCTTGGTAATGGGAACTGGAACTCACTGCACTGGCTGTGCTTGATGGGTCATTGGAATGTTTTCACCGTGCTGGAGAATTTTTTCTCAGCTAAAGAATGCAAGGCGATATGAAACACGAGAAATGGAATTGAGATACAGATCTAATTAATTGATGGAATAGATTTTAGGCTGGAGAGTCATCGATGATTATTTTTTTGGTGCATTCATGCTTCCAGCAGAGAATAAAAATACCAATTTATTGCCAGTTCCCAAAATACACATCATTAGCCAAACAGCATATTGTGCTCATCAATGTATTAATTTCTGATGTACTTCATATTTTGCGTACAAAACAAAAACCCACAGACTTTTCAGATCAAAAGAAGATTGTTTCCAAAAATGCATGAATGAAATAGAAGCCCCCTTGTCTGCAATGCAACAAATTAAAAAAAAAAAAAACAGGTTTGAGTGAGATGTGAGATTGTTTATTTTTGATCACGCATCACATTGTAGTAGCTAGAATTAGATGAGGGTTTTGAATATGTTGTACGTCTAAGAGTCAATCGTTTGCTCGTATGTCAGACGATGTAGCTCGCTATTGGCTTCTGTCGTCGTTGACAGAATCGTTGCCCGACGTGACAGAGTGCATTGCGTCGTCGCTTCCAGTAATCGCCACGAGGCTTCTGTCATGATCCCCAAATGCCCATCATCCTGTAGAGATTGCAACTAGATATAATTGGTATGTTCCAAGCAATATATAGTCTTGCATTGATTTATGTGTTCTGCATTAAGTGTTTGGTTTGGAATCATTCGGATGTATTGCACAGAAAAAGGCCCTTGTGCCCATTGATTTCATGCTGACCATCAACCATCAATTTTATATTAATCCTACATTACTCCCATTTTTTATTCTCTGCCCATTCTCATCAACTCCCCCCAGATTCCACCACTCACCAGCACATTAACATGACTAATTGACATACTATCCCACACATTTTTTGGAATGTGGGAGGAAACCAGAGCACCTGGAGAAAAACGAGACATTCAGACCTGCAAACACCACACAGTTAACACCCAAGGGTCGCTCGCAGCATTGGATCTGCCAGCTGCACCACTATGTTGCCCCATGACTCCATGATTCTGCTATAGCCCTGCACTAACCAATGTGTCTCATGTTAAATGACTGAGGTTTGTTAACAGAACTGTCCTTAGTTCTGTTCTGCTTGACTTCTCAGTCACGCAGAGCAGGCAAATGAAGAACATTGTTCTTGGTGCAACAGCACACCACTGTCAATATCTGGCTTCATATACTTTTAATAAATTTCATAAGCAAAGTTTAATACTCTGCTAGTTCTACAAGTGCCCGCGTGGAGCAAAGCATCGAACTCTGTCAAACCAGCTTATTAAAGAGAAAAAAAATACTCATGATCATTTTAACATAATCAGGTGTACCAAATTCCTCACAGCTTCTAAACATATTTTTGAATGTGGTCATAGTGCTATTGGTACTGAGACTCGTGCAGCATGTTCTTCCTTGATTTCCTATTTGGTCTCTAATCAACCCCACCTCTCCTCTTACAATCCTTTGCCTGCAAACATATCTGTAAACACATTTCTGGATTCCCTTTCAAGTTTGTTACCAATCTTTTATCATGCTCATTCTTTGCCTTTTCATTTACCCGATCTTTCTGTGATCAACCGATCTTTCTGTTCTCTCACTCCTTTTAATAAACTGACACCAGTCATACACAAGATTTTTCCTGCTCAATAGCTTAATAATAAGCATCTGAAAAGAAAGAACTCCGAGGACGAATGGGATCAACTAGATTGTTCTTACATGGAGCTGTTATGGAGCCAATGGGTGCCTCATCGTTGACTGATTCACGAAAAGCTCCTACAAACCCCAGTAGATAATTAACCAATTCAACTGTTTTCAGTGACATGGGGTGATATGCTGTAAGTGTCAGTGAATCTCACCTTGATGGGCCTTAGTTAATGTCACATCTGAAAAATTACTCTGGGCAGTGCAGCATTTCTTCTGCATTGTAGTAAAGCTTCACTCAAGATTATTTGTTCAAATACAGAATGGGAGTTTGAATCAACAGTGGTTGTGCTATTACTCAGTCAAGAATATGCAGCAGGCTTAAGAAATATTCTTAAGGACCGTACTTGAGTCAGAGTGCACCAGTGCTAATTGTAAAATCTTGCATCTGATATAAGCAAGACTTGCTCAAGGGGTGCAGTCGGCCCTGTCGAGGAAAGTGCCCTTTGAGAAAAGTGCGAGTCTTTGGCGAGGAGGCTGAGGGAGGACGCCACACCAAACGCTGGAGAAGGAGAGATGAATGAAGGAAATGTCAAGCAAGCTGATTCAGTGTGATGCTTGCAGGATGTGAGAAGTCAAGGACACCGCTGGTGCCTCTGGCTGCTACAAATATGAGAAGTGCATCCAGGTACAGCTCCTGAAGGACCATGTTGGGGAATTGGAGAAGCAAGTGGATGACCTCAGGTTCGTCCAAGAAACTGAGTCGTGAAATTATTTAAAATAAAACTGAAACCGAATGCAGAACTGATCATTTTTGGAACAATCGAAGCCAGTTTGGAGCTGACTTCGTTTCAAAGGAGCTTTCTTAATTATGGCTTAATAATGGCAAAAAAACGTATACAGAAATTTTGGAAAAACGCTCCCACGCCAACGATAAAAATGTGGATTTCTAATATGTCGGAACTGTTACACCTAGAAGATATGAGATTCCTCTTAGCAGGTAAACCAGACCATTTCGAAAAGATTTGGTCTCCATTTATCGACTTATTACAAACATAGGGTGCAACAAAATGTTGATAATAAATGGTTTCAGGACCTGGTGAGGGGTGAGTAAAGATATGGAGTAGGTACATCCCTCTTATCTTGTCTTATCATCTTACTTTCTTTTTTTTCTTTTTCCTTCTTTTGGTTTTTTCTTTTTGTTTAACTATTTCTTGTGGTTTAGGTCCCTAAGGGGTTTCCTGGACCACTCTTTCACTCACTCACTTACTATCTCTGCTAACTCTTTCTATCCTTTTCCTTATTAAAGTTTAAAATAAGAAGTGGTACAAGTAATGTATAATTTTAAGTTTGTTTGAGATTATTGTACTGTACAATACTTCTAATTAAATTTTTATTTTTTTTTAATTAAAAAAAAATAAACTGAGTCGTTCCTCGACAAGTCTGGACAAGTACCTAAGGTACTGGAAGAGAGAAGGTGGGTGACGGTGAGAAAGGGAAAGAAACGTGGAATGCAAAGGTCCCCGGGTGTTGTACTTCTTGAGAACAGGTTTGCCCACTTAGAAGCTGTCGGGACAGAAGACGTTAACACACTGAGTGCCGGACTGGCTTGCGAAGCAAAAGGTTCTGTTGAGCCAAAACCAAAGAGGCCGACGTCAGGCAACGCCATGGTAGTTGGAGACTCCATTGTGAGAGGTACGGACAGGGGTTTCTGCGACAACAGACGGGATTCGAGGATGGTGTGCTGCCTTCCTGGTGCCAGGATCCAGGATGTCACGGATAGAGTGCAGAAAATCCTCAAGGGCGAAGGTGAACAGCCGCAAGTGGTAGTGCATGTTGGCAAAAACGATGTCGGAAAGAAGGGGATGTATATTCTGCAGCGTGACTTTAGAGAGCTCGGAAAAATGGTGAAAAGCAGGACTGTCAGGGTGGTTACCTCCGGTTTGCTTCCAGTTCCTCATGCTGGCGAGAGCAGGAACAGGGAGATACAGGACCTGAATGTGTGGCTGATAAAACTGGTGCAGGGGGCAGGGATTTAGATTCTTAGACCACTGGGATCTGTTTTCGAATAAGTGGGAACTGTACAAAAGGGGCGGATTGCACCTTAACAGGTGGGGGACCAGCATTCTGGCAGGCAGGTTTGCCACTGCTACACAGGTGGTTTAAAACTAAATAAGGGTGGGGGGGGGGGTCAAATGGGATAGTCAAGGACGGAGTTAAAGGGAAAGAGAGTAAAGGGATAGTTAATGACCCCAGAATTAATGGGAAAGAAAGCCCACAAAGGGATAGGAAAGTATGGCCAAGTGTAATAGGGATCGATGTGAAAGGTGAGATGTGTAAGGAATTAAAAGTATTGTATATGAATGCGCAAAGTATAAGAAGTAAAGTAGATGAGCTTGAGGCTCAGTTAGAGGTTGGTAGATATGACATTGTGGGGATTACTGAGACGTGGCTGCAGGAGGATCGGACCTGGGAACTTAATATTCAGGGTTATACATCGTATAGAAAGGACAGGCAGGTGGGCAGAGGAGGGGGGGTAGCTCTGCTGGTGAGGGATGGAATTCAGTCCCTTGTGAAGGAAGACATAGGGACTGACGAGGTAGAGTCACTGTGGATTGAGTTGAGGAATTGTAAAGGCAAGAAGACACTAATTGGTGTTATTTACAGACCCCCAAATAGTAGCCCAGATGTAGGGTGTAAATTGCAGCAGGAGTTAAAACTGGCATGTAACAAAGGTAATGCCACTGTGGTGATGGGTGATTTCAATATGCAGGTAGACTGGGAAAATCAGGTTGGTTCAGGACCCCAAGAAAGAGAGTTTGTAGAATGCCTCCGAGATGGATTCTTAGAGCAGCTTGTAATGGAGCCGACCAGAGAAAAGGCAATTCTGGATTTAGTGTTGTCCAATGAACCAGATTTGATAAGAGAACTCGAGGTAAAGGAACCGCTTGGAGGTAGTGATCATAATATGATTAGTTTTAATCTGCAATTTGAGAAGGAGAACGTTAAATCGGACGTGGCAGTGATGCAGTTGAACAAAGGGGACTATGAAGGCATGAGAGGGGAGCTGGCCAAAGTAGACTGGAAAGGGATCCTAGCAGGAATGACGGTGGAACAGCAATGGCAGGAATTTCTGGGCATAATCCGGAAGACGCAGGATCATTTAATTCCAAAAAGGAAGAAAGATTCTAAGGGAATTAGGAGGCAACTGTGGCTGACAAGAGAAGTTAGGGATAGAATAAAACTAAAAGAAAAGATGTATAACACAGCAAAGAGTAGCCGGAAGCCAGAGGATTGGGAAACTTTCATAGGACAACAAAAGGAAACAAAACGGGCAATACGGGCTGAAAAGATGAAGTACGAGGGGAAGCTGGCCAGGAATATGAAGAAGGACAGTAAAAGCTTCTTTAGATATGTTAAGGGAAAAAGAGTAGCAAAGTCAAATGTGGGTCCCTTGAAGGCAGACACGGGTGAAATTATTATGGGTAACAAGGAAATGGCAGAAGAGTTGAATAGGTACTTCGGATCTGTCTTCACTAAGGAAGACACAAACAATCTCCCAGATGTACTGGAGGACAGAGGATCTAAGGGGGTAGAGGAACTGAAATAAATTTTCATTAGGCGAGAAATAGTATTGGGTAAGCTAATGGGACTGAAGGATGAAAAATCCCCTGGACCGGATGGTCTGCATCCCAGGGTCCTCAGGGAGGTGGCTCTAGAAATAGTGGACGCATTGGTGATCATTTTCCGATGTTCAATAGATTCAGGATCAGTTCCTGTGGATTGGAGGATAGCTAATGTTATCCCACTTTTCAAGAAAGGAGCGAGAGAGAAAACGGGGAATTACAGACCAGTTAGCCTGACTTCGGTGGTGGGAAAGATGCTGGAGTCAATTATTAAAGAAGTACTGTAATAATGGGGCATTTGGATAGCAGTAAAAGGATTAGTCCAAGTCAACATGGATTTATGAAAGGGAAATTATGCTTGACTAATCTTCTGGAATTTTTTGAGGATGTGACAAGTAAAATGGATGAAGGGGAGCCAGTGGATGTAGTGTATCTAGACTTTCAGAAAGCCTTTGATAAGGTCCCGCACGGGAGACTGGTGACTAAAATTAGAGCACATGGTATTGGGGGTAGGGTGTTGACATGGATAGAAAATTGGTTGGCAGACAGGAAGCAAAGAGTAGGAGTGAATGGGTCCTTTTCAGAATGGCAGGCAGTGGCGAGTGGAGTGCCGCAAGGCTCGGTGTTGAGGCCGCAACTGTTTACCATATATATTAATGATTTGGAAGAGCGAATTAGGAGCAACACTAGCAAGTTTGCAGATGACACAAAGCTGGGTGGCAGTGTGAGCTGTGAAGTGGTTGTTAGGAGGTTGCAGGGTGACCTGGACAGGTTGAGTGAGTGGGCAGATGCGTGGCAGATGCAGTATAATATAGATAAATGTGAGGTTATCCACTTTGGCGGCAAAAACAAGGGGGCAGATTATTATCTCAATGGGGTTAGGTTAGGTAAGGGGGAGGTGCAGCGAGACCTGGGTGTCCTTGTACACCGGTCACTGAAAGTTGGCGTGCAGGTACCGCAGGCAGTGAAGAAAGCTAATGGAATGTTGGCCTTCATAACAAGAGGATTTCAGTATAGGAGTAAAGAGGTTCTTCTGCAGTTGTATAGGGCTCTGGTAAGACCACATCTAGAGTATTGTGTACAGTTTTGGTCTCCTAATTTGAGGAAGGACATTCTTGTGATTGAGGCAGTGCAGCGTAGGTTCACGAGATTGATCCCTGGGATGGCGGGACTGTCATATGAGGAAAGATTGAAAAGACATGGCTTGTATTCACTGGAGTTTAGAAGGATGAGGGGGGATCTTATAGAAACATATACAATTATAAAAGGACTGGACAAGCTAGATGCAGGAAAAATGTTCCCAATGTTGGGTGAGTCCAGAACCAGGGGCCACAGTCTTAGAATAAAGGGTGGGGCATTTAAGACTGGGGTGAGGACAAACTTTGTCACCCAGAGAGTTGTGAATTTGTGGAATTCCCTGCCACAGAGGGCAGTGGAGGCCAAATCACTGGATGGATTTAAGAGAGAGTTAGATAGAGCTTTCGGGACTAGTGGAATCAAGGGATATGGGGAGAAGGCAGGCACAGGTTATTGATTTGGGACGATCAGCCATGATCACAATAAATGGCGGTGCTGGCTCGAAGGGCCGAATGGCCTCCTCCTGCACCTATTTTCTATGTTTCTAAAAGCATCACATTAATATAAAAGCATAAACTCTGTGCTGAGTTTATGTAGAAAACCCCAGCACAGTGGGATTTTCTACATAAATAGCAGCTGGTTATATGGGCCAGAGAAGTTATTACTAAGCTGCTGGTAATGACTCACTAAGACGTGTGAAAGAGATGGTTGTGACAGTCTCTAGTTTCCCCTCTAGAAGCATTTTCCACAATATGTTTCCAACCACAATGATATCATTGATTTGGCAAGAAGAATTTGAATTGGCAATGGCACAAGATGCAGAATCCCCTGATGCTTATATTACAGTTTATTGAATTGACACTGTAACATTAACAATAAACTGATCATTCAATAGCCAATGTCTCATATATTCCTGCTCGCCCATAAAAACAGGTAAAAAAAAACACTTTAATCATTGGCTCTGAGTAACACCCCAAGATTCTAACGTGCACATGCCCACCACAGGAAGTAACACAGTTTGAAAAGTTTTGGCCAGGTCCATTCTCAACCCGAGGTGCCAGGTGAAAGAAGATAAATCTATTTTTAAAGGACAATCAAATCCTATAACCCAATTGTGACATGTTCCCAGGAAACATTATGCCTGAATCAATACGTCTGTGTACAGTATAATGTGGATAAATGTGAGGTTATCCACTTTGGTGGCAAAAACAGGAAAGTAGACTATTACCTGAATGGTGGCCGATTAGGAAAAGGGGAGATGCAACGAGACCTGGGTGTCATGGTACACCAGTCATTGAAAGTGGGCATGCAGGTGCAGCAGGCAGTGAAGAAAGCGAATGGTATGTTACCATTCATAGCAAAAGGATTTGAGTATAGGAGCAGGGAGGTTCTACTGCAGTTGTACAGGGTCTTGGTGAGACCACACCTGGAGTATTGCGTACAGTTTTGGTCTCCTAATCTGAGGAAGGAAATTCTTGCCATAGAGGGAGTACAGAGAAGGTTCACCAGACTGATTCCTGGGATGTCAGGACTTTCATATGAGGAAAGACTGGATAGACTCGGCTTGTACTCGCTGGAATTTAGAAGATTGAGGGGGAATCTTATAGAAACGTACAAAATTCTTAAGGGGTTGGACAGGCTAGATGCAGGAAGATTGTTCCCGATGTTGGGGAAGTCCAGAACAAGGGGTCACAGTTTAAGGATAAAGGGGAAATCTTTTAGGACCGAGATGAGAAAAACATTTTTTACACAGAGAGTGGTGAATCTCTGGAATTTTACTTCGGAGTCACGTGAGTGACTACGTGAAGAAGACCCGTCAGGGCGCATGCGCGTCATTACGTCGGTCGCATTGGTGCAGACAGGCTGGGAGGAACACAGTTCTCCAGCGGTAAGTTTGAACAATCCTGCAGGTAAGTTTAAACTTACTTTTTCAGGTTGTCCATTGCAGGAATCATTTTCCCAGGTTCCTGCTGGACATGGAAAAATTCAGCGAAATCCAGTGGACCGCGGAGAAATTGTGGACCGCGGGGATGTCGGCTTCGGACCGCGGGAGTGCGGTAGCAGGCTGCCGGTGGGTTTTGCTGGTGGAGTCGCGGACAGAACGGTCCGCGACTCCCGAGGTTTAATTCGGGCCGCGGGCTATTTATAGATCGTGGGTAGAAGCAAGCTGCGGTCATGATAGAGGTGGCTGTTAGTCTTGCTGTTTCAAGTCGCTGACAGGCAGGTCAGCGACTCCAGCGAAATGTTTTAAATAGGGGCTGCGGGGTTTCTCTGGACCGCGGGGATACCGGCTACGGTCCGCGGTAAATTGAGGAGCCGGTGGCCGTCGGACTTCTTGAGAGAGTCGCTGACAGTAAGGTCAGCGACTCCCGAGGGGGGGGTGCAGACTGAGCATGGTCGTCGGGTTACTACCCAGCTTATTGAGGAAGGACCCGACTTTGGCAGCCCATATATGTTTGAAATATGTGGAGCCTGGCCAGGAGAGTCCCCTCTGTTATATGTGTATGTCCTCAGTGGAGAGGAGTAAAAGGTCTGTCTCACGAATCTGCGGTCATTGGCGGCGAAACGGGAAGAATCTGCCGCCATAGACCGCGCACTCGTGAGAAAGAACAATTCCTGGGCCGTGCGACGGTGTTCCCAACACCGCGCGGTGCAAAAATAAAATCGACAATGTCGAAAACACTATACTCACCGCACAACCTCCACCAGTGATGCACGAGTGCGCACGGCCGCTCGCATGGGCCGCCGCCAGTGTGGGTCGAGCGCCGTGCGTCAAACCTCCTCTGCCACAGCCTCCGCCAGTGACGCACGTGCCGCCGCCAGTGAGGCACGTGTGCTGCGCGGCCGCAGGCACAGCCATCGCTACAGCGCCGCGATCAGGATGGCCGCCGCCACAGCCGCCGCTGGTGAGTCACGTGCGGGAGGCCGACGTCATCGCAGTCGGACCGCCCTTTTTTTACTTACCGCAAGCACGTGGGACCCGCCGTGTTTGAATTAACTCGGCCCCCGCGCAGCATCCGTGCGGCGCTCCGTTGGATAGGCTCGACGCTCTCGCCATTGCCGCGCGGTCCTAGCTACCGGCGACGCCGCGCTTCACCGCCGATGACCGCAAACAGGTAAGACACGGCCTTTAGGCTCAGGGCTGCTTATCACTTCCTCAGTGGAGAGGAGTACAAGGGGTCAGTGTGTGGCTGACTCCAACCCCAACTCAGGAAGAGAGGTTAGTGGTTTATCACCCTTATGTGTCGAGGTGGAAAAGTAGCAATTTCTGCTAATTCTGAGGAGGTTTCAGGTTGCCCTCCAAATTAAAGACGAACGCAATTTTGAGAAGCGTTCAAAAGGGTAGACATTATAGTTACCACTTGGTCACATTGTGACTATTATACTGAGATAGATGATTATCATTTATTCAATTAAGGAGATGGGAAGCCGTGTAGAGCTGTATTATCAGTCACCTGTGGGAGTTACACCAGGTGGCATCATAGTAATTGCTGCTCATTAAAAGGGACTGAGCACGGTTTCTTCCCCAAGACGCCGGTTTACTCATAGTAAAAGTAAATAAAGCCCAGGTTTAACTGGGATGGGCGTCTTCATTCACATAAATGTCTTTGGCTATGACAAATAATTGTTAAGTTTGTTCCAGCATTTCCCACTATGTCTGATGTACGGGGGCTAGAGGCGCTCCAATTCTTCCCTATAGACGGAGTTGGCATCGGGAAGGAGCACGATTTGGAGTCGCTAGCACGTGCAGCCTGTTTGGGGAAGGAGGATACCAACAGAGTATCGAATTGCATGGCTAGTCCTGGCGGCTGCTGTAGGCAGCGACCTGATAACCCCAACTCAGAGTGAGTGCCAAGCCAGGGGTATCAATGTCGGACAACATTGCGTCTTGTTGCAATTCAAGAACGCTCCATTGTAAGGCACCTTTTTTCCTTTCTTCTCCTATCAGTCTGAAGAAGGGTTTTGGCCCGAAACGTTACCTATTTCCTTCGCTCCATAGATGCTGCTGCACCCGCTGAGTTTCTCCAGCATTTTTGTGTACCATTGTAAGGCATGTCAGGCAGCAACACCTAGTAAAGGGTTGCAAAAGTCCCCCCACTCAAGGGTCGGAGTGGTCGAGAGAGTGCTACAGGAGGATGCACATGGGCCTGCAACACCTGTTTGCAGGGCTGCCATTACTCCCACTCGGTTTCTCCGTAGTGGTCGAGATGGTGCTAAAATACATGCACACAGGCCTGGGGCAGCTCCTGTTGCAGGTTGCATAAGTCCTCCCACGTGGATGTATAGTGGATGAAGATGAAGATGGAGCCACACACATATGTGATAAGATTGTGGGAATGGAGTTGAACAACATGCTTGGTACAGAGGCATGTACAAGCAAATGGAGGAGATGGATGGTGATACCTGCTTCAGCTTCGATAATTCCCACTCTAAAAGAGTGTCTAAGGTTAGTATGGATTAACTCCAAACAGGAATCCAAACATGGCTATGAGCCAGGATCCCATGCTGAATGCATGAGGGTAAGCAGTGGGCGTTTGCCTCTTAAAATTGCTGCTCAGTCGCTGATTGCTGATCCATCCAGAGAAATCCAAATTAACACCTGACTATTTGGGTCACAATTGATTCAATTAAGTGCTCTGCCCAGGGAAAAAGGGTAGAGCTAATTGACAGCTGTATCTAAATATATGGTATTTGGTTTTAAAAGAAAGTTACCTAAGTTAGGGCTGTATATGTATGGGTCTCTATTGGAGAAGGTAAAGGTTTTTAAGTTTTTGGGTGTTTGGTTTGAAGAGCGTATGACTTGGGCTGTGCATGTAGGTAAAATTCTGTTGAAGTGTGAAAAAGTTCTGAATGTTATGAGAAGTCTGGTTGGGTGTGAGTGGGGGGCCAACAGGGAGACAATGTTGCTAATTTATCAGGCCATGATCAGATCTTCTCTTGACTATGGGTGTTTTGTGTATGGGTCTGCGTCTAAAACTGTTCTGGCTAGGCTAGATGTGTTGCAGGCAAAGGCTTTGAGGCTTTGCTGTGGAGCCTTCAGGACTTCCCCAGTCCCTGCCCTGATTGTTGAAATGGGAGAAATGCCCTTATGGTTAAGGCGCATTAAGCTAGGGTTACATTACTGGGCTAAACTTTGTGGGTGTAATGATACCTTCCCAGCAAGGTGTTTGTTGCAAGAGGTTGATGATGGTAACAAATATAACACATTTTTTGTCATTATAAATCAGTGGGCTAGGAAGCTGGGTTTGGAACAAGGGGGTATTATAGAGCATACAATAAGGCTACCTGTGCCCTATTGGGTTCTTCCTGAACTGTTTATTGAGCTTGCTTTTCTTCAGGAAAAAGATAAGCGCGAGGTGACTCCAAGAATAGTGGAATATCTTAATTCAATCAGTGAGAGTACTTTGATTGTTTTTACAGATGGATCTAAAGATCCAGTTAGTGGGAGAGCTGGGTTTGGAGTGTATGTGGAGCAGCTTGGGTTGAAGATTGGCCGGCGCATTTCTGATGGAAGCTCTGTTCTCACGACTGAATTAATGGCAATTCAATGGGCTCTATGGTGGATTGAGGAATCCAGTTTTAGAGAAGTCATTATCTGTTCTGATTCTGCAGCTGCTCTTGAAACATTAAGAGTAGGGAAATCTAAAGCTCGTCCTGACATTCTAAATGAAATCTTGAGTGTGTTTTCTAGAATTGGGTTTGCGTGTAACATCACTTTTTGCTGGGTTCCCGGGCATGCTGGGGTGAGGGGGAATGAGCAGGTGGACCTCATAGCAAAGGAGAGTTTAAGAAGAGAAATAGATATCCATGTATCATTGGGGAGAGTGGAACTGAGAGAAATAATTAAAGAGGGCTTAACAAAAGAATGGCAGAGAGGATGGGAAATGGAAGTCAGGGGTAGACACTACTTTTCTATACAATCTGAAATTAGGAAAATATGTTTCTGTACATCTCTGTCCCGTAGGGACTCAGTTAAACTGTGTAGATTGAGGTTGGGACACTGTGGGTTAAATTACTATTTGTGCATTGTAGGGAAACATGTTTCTGGCTTGTGTGAATGTGGGAGTAATGAGACAGTTAAGCATGTTTTCCTAGAATGTAAAAAGTATAGGGTAGAAAGAAAAGTATTATTTGTTAGACTGACAGGACTTGGAGTTGAGGCTTTTTCTGTTTTATCTTTGTTTGGACACAATGAGAAACATCAACTGATATCCAGGGCTGTTCTTCAATTCCTGCAAGTTACAGGACTGTATGTAAGAATTTAGTTCAAACTTTGACCTGTGGAGGGCAGTAATACGCTTAGCAGCGTCTACACTGCCGGAATCCTACAAGAAGAAGAAGACAGCTGTATCAAGCTAATTGAGGCATTAAGGATACATTCGGGTCATTATAATAGACCTATGCAGTTATCAGTAAAGACAATGCTAATTTGCAATGGTTTCACCATGTGTCCAGGAGTTATAGCAATGTAATGCTTGACCAGCCTTCCATGATTTTGCAGATGAATGTCAGTGCACTCGGGTGGGGTGTCACGGATACGAGTTTCAACTGTGGAGGCAGATGGACTGAGCAAGAGGCATCGCTTCTGCAGACATGGGCAATTAACTATTAAGAGGTTTTAAGGACAAGGCTTATTGCTCTAACAAATGTATCTGCATGTTCAGTTTCAGATTGACAATACAACGCAAGTGGCATATATATTAATCACATCGGTGGAATCAAGTCGGTATTTTGTGACAGATTGGCTAATCAAATTTGGGCCTGGTGCATTGGAAAAGATATTTCAGCTATTTATCTACCAGGTAGATTCTACATAGTAGCAGACGCCAAGTCACGAACTTTCCATGACAACATAGATTGAATGTTCAACAAGGAGGTGTTCAATAATATAGTACTTGTATATGAATGCCAGATATCGATTTGTTTTGCATCAAGGTCAACCATCAGATGCCTAAATAGGTTTCATGAGAACCAGACCAGGTGGCAGTTGCAATTAATACTTTGACGTTGAGGTGGTATATAATTTTTTTATTTTTTTTTCCCTACCATTTTGCCTAATATGTCGGAGTCTGCAAGAAATTAGAGATATTAGAGAGATTCCTTTATTTGTCATTCAGACCTTTCGGTCTGAACGAAATTTTGTTGCCTGCAGTCATACATATAATAATAAATGACAAAACACACAATAAACACAAATTAACATCCACCACAGTGAGTTCCGGCCAGGCACCTCCTCACTGTGATGGAGGCAAAAGTCTTAAAGTCTCTGTCTCTTCCCGCTTTGTTCTCCCTCTGCGCTGAGGCGATCCAGGCTTCTGATGCTGTGGCCCCGCCGGGCGATGGTAAGCCAGTCCAGCGGCCGAATCCGTGCTCCGCTGCCGAAGCTGCCGCCCTCCAGTCCAGCGGACGCAGCTGTAGTTGCGGGAGCCCCAGAAAAACAGGTCACCAACCTGTGACCTGCGCGCTCCCGACGATGTCGTCCACCGGGCCCGCGGCCGAGCCTCCGGATTCAGGTCGCCACCAGTGTCCTCGGTCGCCACCGCCGGAACGCCACCGCAGCCCCGAAGTTGGCCAGCCTCGCGCTGGTAAGTCCTGGCTCTGCCTCCGGAGCCTCGAGGTCGGTCGGTCGCTCGCAGTTGGAGTTGAAGGCCGGCAGCTCGCAGTTGGAGTTGGAGGTCGGCAGCTCCGCCATTTTGGCCTCAGCGCAGACGGAGGCAGAGAAGGGGGATACGACAAGAAAAAGTCGCATTCCCCCGAAGGAAGAGACAAAAGTCATGTTTCACCCCCCCACCCCCCACATACACAACCCAATAAACTAAAATTTAACTAAAACAGTACAAAAGAAAACAACAACAAAAGTAAAAACAGACGGACTGCAGGCGAGCCGCTGCTGTACGACTGCGCCGCCACTTCCGGAAATCAAGCAGGATGCCACTTTGGGGGTGCTTGTAATACCTAATTGGCTGAATCAAGCATGGTTTCCTTTTGATGTTACAGTTAGGGATCCAACCTCTTTTTGGTGGTTCCCAAGCGTAGGAATTGACTGGAGCATCCGCTAACACGGGAAAGTCATCTGTTATGTGATTGTATTGACTTGTTAATTTGCAGGTTTTAAGAAGGCCATACCTGGAGCAAGGACTGTCTGGGTGAACGGTGGACATGCTCACTGTAGCCTGGAGAAAGAGTACTCAAAAGGAGTATATTACTTATGTAAAAAATGGGACCAATATTGTGTACAAAATAATATTGACTATAATACTACAGGTATTGTGGATATTTTAGAGTTCCTGTTGACCCTCTATGATGATGAGGGGCTCAGTTATAGCACCATTAATACAGCTTTAAGTGCTTTGTCATCCTGTGGGTTGGATGGGGTCAGGAAAGATCCTATTGAGTTTCACATATCATAGCTGGATTGATGAAAGGAATTTCAACTCTAAACCTCCTAAACCCAGGTATATGGCGATCTGGGATGTGTGCGGTCCGCAAGATGTTTCGACAGTAGGTTCCTGGCATGTCTCTGAATTTGCCAAACTAATCATGATAGGGGTTATGCTCTTGGCATTGGTTCAGCATAGCAAGTGCAGATTTTGGGGAAAAACTTCTGCTAGACAGGATGGAAGTTGCTGAAGAAAATGTTATGTTATATAATTGCGTACTGCTTAAGCAGAGCAGGCCAGGTGTCACAGGTTTGTTAAAATTGTATTTCAGCATAACCTACTGATCCATGTTTATGTGTAATGGCACATTTATTTTCATTATATTAAAGCTATAAAGATCTTAAGGAATGTGGAAACAGCATTGTTTATCAGTTACATGAAGCCACACAGGAGAGTGTCAGTGCAGACTATCTCAAGTTGGTTTAAAGCAAATGTTGATTAAGGCAGGTATTAACACTGAAGTGTATATATCTGTTTTCCACTAGTGCAGCAGCAATGTCGTCGGCTAGGACGATGGATGTTCACATTTCATGTTTAACGCATTATTGATTGTTTCTCATCGAAAGTCAATCAATGCAGTGAGGCCGGGATTTGGATCTGCGGCATAAAATCACAGAACTTTGAAATCTTCACGTAGTCACTCACGTGACTCCGAAGTAAAATAGTAAGATTAAATGAGAACTTACCAGTTTGAAGTTTGATCTTTATTTTATGAGGAGTTACGTTGGTGATTACGTGCCCGCCACGCCCAACCCTCTCTCATAAAAAAGGTCATATGGTATTTCTCATGTTGCTCATCTTAGTATGTTACTTCAATTATTGTGTTGTCTGTGATTTCATACCGCTGCTTTGAAGATTGACGCGCATGCACCCTGACGGGTCTTCTTCACGTAATCACCAACGTAACTCCTCATAAAATAAAGATCAAACTTCAAACTGGTAAGTTCTCATTTAATCTTACTATTCTCTGCCACAGAATGTAGTTGAGGCCAGTTCTCAATATTTGTCTATATTTAAGAGGGAGTTAGATGTGGCCCTTGTGGCTAAAGGGATCAGGGGGTATGGAGAGAAAGCAGGTACAGGATACTGAGTTGGATGATCAGCCATGATCATATTGAATGGCGGTGCAGGCTCGAAGGGCCGAATGGCCTACTCCTGCACCTATTTTCTATGTACTCTAGATTTAAAAAAACCTAGATTGTGCAGACCCGTTGGGTCTGCTCCCCTAACGCAATATTCCACCACTCACGCATATCCCCTCATCCCTCAGCACACCCTCCCCCTCCTCTTCACCATCCCTCTTCTTTCCCCTCTCCTCCTCCCCTCCCCAATCCCTCCCTCCCCTCTTCCCTACCCTACCCTCAGTCACTCCCTCCCTCCATAAAAAGCAGCACCTGCAGTTCCTTCCTCCACAGGTCATTCATTGTTAGCTGTGGTTTAGATCCTGTTGACTTGACGATTGGAGCAGTTCAGTGGGTGGGTGGGTGTGGGTGTGTTTGTCTCAAACTCCGCGCAAATTGCTCAGCCACCATGCAGCCCGACTCTCCCTCCCTCCGCCCACTCCGGCTCAGTCGCCGCTCGGCCTATACCCGCCCGCCCGCGGTTGCCACCGCTTGACCCATCCCAGCCAGGCCGGGCTGGGGGGGAGGGGGGGGGATGGAGTCAGTGTTCGTCACGGTGGGCATCACGAGTCTTGATGAGCTGGTGGAGAAGATCTCCTCTTGAATTGTGTTTCAAGAAAGGACAAAACTTGAAACAGCAATTTGTAAAGAAACATTTACTTTTTCACTCTGTTCAAATCATATTGCAATATTTATCAAGTACTATAGATTAGTAAAAGCCTTGGAAACAAAGAATGCAAGCAAACACCTTCAAATGCATAAGAATCCCCCATTTAAAGATGTGGTGTAACTGGGTGGAAATAATTGCCTGTGAGTTTGAACAACCAGTTCTCCCCCCCCTCCCCTCCCCCCTTTACACCAGCGTTCCACATACAACCCATTCATATTGAATCGGCTGATTATAAGAAAAGTTCAAAGGTACACAAAAATGCTGGAGAAACTCAGCGGGTGCAGCAGCATCTATGGAGCGAAGGAAATAGGTAACGTTTCGGGCCGAAACCCTTCTTCAGACTGATAGGGGGTGGGGAGAAGAAAGGAAAAAAGGAAAAAGGCGGAGGAGGAGCCCGAGGGCTGGGGGAGGGGAGGAGACAACCAGATGGCTGATGAAGGGGAGGGGACAGCAAGGGCTAGCAGAATTGGGAGAATTTGGAAAAAGCCTTGTTTCCAAGGCTTTTACTAATCTATAGTACTTGATAAACATTGCAATATGATTTGAGCTGTCCCCTCCCCTTCATCAGCCATCTGGTTGTCTCCTCCCCTCCCCCAGCCCTTGGGCTCCTCCTCCGCCTTTTTCCTTTTTTCCTTTCTTCTCCCCACCCCCTATCAGTCTGAAGAAGGGTTTCGGCCCGAAACGTTACCTATTTCCTTCGCTCCATAGATGCTGCTGCACCCGCTGAGTTTCTCCAGCATTTTTGTGTACCATAAGAAAAGTTCACTCAGGTGTTCAAACTCATTCTTGCCCTAACAATACTGAAATGGACCACAAAGTACAGTAAAAATCCTCCAGTTTAAATTATCTTCAATTTTACCCCAACATCGTTGGTTTATCCAATAGCTTTCATGTAGATATGGGTCAGGTTAAATGTAATTGCTCACGAAAAAGGAATGTGTGTGTTTGTGTGTGGGTAGGGTTAGTTCTCTGGGGTGCTGTGCCTCATGGCTCCACGGTCAGGTTCAGTAACACTGAGGATTTTTTTTTAGTGCCAGCTCTTTAATTCTGATCTCGTATTCTGTTGTGCTGCAGCAAGTAAGAATTTCATTGTTCTATCTGGGACATATGACAATAAAACACTCTTGACTCTTAAAGACCGTTGGTTATGCCACCTTGAAATTCATTTATCTAGACAGATCCTTACATTGATATAATTTATCCCAAAGTTATAACCAGGAATTGGTTACAATTCCTAATCCCACATTGAATGGTGGTGCTGGCTCGAAGGGCCGAATGGCCTACTCCTGCACCTATTGTCTATTCTAAAAACGCAAGTTAATTGGTTAGCGACCGTAATGGGTAGATGGGTGATAAATTCTCAGAGGTGTTGCCGGGATGTTAGGAGAATTGAATGGGATTGGTGGTTGGCTTGGATCCAGTTGGCCAAATGGCCTGCTTCTATGCTGTATGATGCCATTCCTAGTACCACTTCCAAAATTTCTGGGATATGTTTGAGGGTCGCAGAGTGCAGCAATCCACAATCTCCTCAAAGCGTCAACCTGAACTCTCCTTTTTCTGCATCTGTAAACAAGCTGGAGGTCCTGCTAGGAACAGTTATATTGGTCCCTGTGTCAATTGGTATTGCTTTATTATTTTCCTTTGTAACAAGATAGTGAAAAGTTTTTTTGCATCCTAATTAAAGCATTTCATATTATACATGCATACAGACAAGCCATACACAAGAACAACTAGTAGTGCAAAGAGAAAAATGTCAGTGCAGAATATAGATTTACAGTATTATAACATTACAGTTGCAGAGGAAAAAGTACAGCATCCACAATAAAAGGTAGACATGTCCACCTTTGATTTTTCCAGCATCTGCAGTTCTTTTTCAAAACGCATTCGCAATAAAGGTAGGTTGGAAGATTGGAACTTCTCACTAATCTATGGGATGATCATTCAGTAGCCTGATAACAGTGGGGATGAATCTCTTCCTGAATCTGATGGTGCGTGCTTTAAAACATCTGTACCTTCTGCCCAATGGGAGAGGGAAGAAGAGGGGATGGCCAGAATGAAAAATGTCTTTGATTATGTTGTTTGCTTTCCCGAGGCAGTGTCAATTGTAGGAGAAGATGGTGGGGAGTCTGGTGTGTGATAGACTGATCTACATTTCTCCACAATTTCTTGCAGTCTTGGGCAGAGTTGTTCCCAAATCAAGCTAAGAGTTACTGGTGATGTGCCAAACTTCTTTAGACTCCTGCGGAAGTAGAGACATTGGCATGTTTTTTTTAACCATAGCTTCAATGTGGCTGATATTTACACCTAGGAACATGAGGCTCTCGGCCATTTCCACTTCGGCACCATTGATGCTGATTGGGGCATGTAATCCACCATGCATCCTGAATTCAATAACTAACTCCTTCGACTTGCTGACTTTACAGAGAGGTTGTTGTTTTGACATGCTACTAAGCTGTCTGTCTCCTTCATATACTCTGTTTTGTCATTGTTTGAGATCTCGTCCACTACAAGTGGTATAATCTGCAAATTTATAGATGAAGTTAGCACAGAATTTGAACAGTCATGAGTGTATAGGGACTATGGTAGGGGGTTGAGAATTGTCAAGGATGTTTTGTTGCCTATCCTCACTGATTGTGATCTATGTGTGAAAAGGTCATGGATTCAGTGGAGGGGGGGGTGATGCTATCTCCCAGTTCCAGGAATTTGTTGATGGGATTATGGTGATGAAGGCAGTGCTATAGTCAATAAACAAAAGTCTGATGTTGGTGACCTTGTTATTTACATGTACACGTACATGTAGGGTCAGTGATATGCCGTGGACATGCTGCGATGGTAGGCAAATTGCAGTGGATCAAGGCTGTCAGAGAGGCTGGAGTTAATGTACACTATGACCAGCCTTTCAAAGCTGGCCTTCCCTTCAACCGGGAGAAGAGCAGAACCTCTACCGACTACTTAGATCACTGATACCCAAGGGCATAATCTGCCCATGCTGAGAGCTCCTGCTGTGCCTGGAAAGGATCGCTTGCTTATTGAAGACCACTATGCCATGAGATCAGAAGCCTGTGTTTCCACCAGTGGCAATGGACACAAAGAAAGCAACCTAGCTGCTAGGACTGAACACAGATGCCAAGGTATTAAAAGACCATCTTTAGAACATTAGTCTGAGAAATCTTGGAGTAAAATAATGCAGAGTATTATTTTAACAGAAAATTTTGCTTACCTATTCATCAAGTACTTCTGACTGCCAATGATAATTTGGGAGAACATTGGAAAACAGTTGTCTGATTGAGTGAGGAATGATCTGGTCTGGTAATAAAGTAGCTTATTTCTCTGGTGTTAACGAACATTTTTTGCTCAATGTATAATATTGAGTTGGGTTATTATGCTGACCAACTAACAACACCCAACAGAAGCCCTCCCATAATAAAGACTTTCAAGATTAAATTATTTGTTCTGATCAATGGTAGAAATAAGGGTGGCTGATGGTATGGTACTCCAGTCACAGGGAGAGAGGTTGATTTAAAATGGAATCAGGTCAAGGAAAGGGTAGATGCAGTGAATTTATTCCATTGCTACTGCAGTGGTGACAGCAGCTCTTGTGGTCTTCAGCACTCTTCACTTCTGACATTATTGGAAAGTAAAAAATGTCACCTTGCTTTGGTCAAAATCTGGCTTTGCGCATATAGCCACATCAATAACCAAGGCAATGCTCGAGTACCCTAGCCCCTCATTCAACTGCAAAGGAAGCTGAAAGTCACCGTGCTGCCCAAATGTTGTGCACAACTATAAAGAAAGAATAAAAGGAATAATAACAACTTTTCTGCAACTACAGTTTTTAATGAATTACTGAACACACAATTAATTCAGCCCAGAGATACCAACTGGCATGATATAACAACTTGCCAAAACATTAGTAACATACTCCAGTGAATAGAATAAAGTGCTTTTAAATGCATAAAGCTAAACATAAAATTGAAGGTGTTATTTTACAGTGTGGAATCAAACTTACTTTACCACACAGCTTATTAGGAAATAGTCAATTAGCCACATGATAGAAACACAGAAGGAAATGTTAAATAACACTACTGTACTGAACACTATCAACAGTAAAATCATACGTACTCATTGATAAACACTATTAGCATTAAATGGAATGAGCTGGCAGAGATCAGTTTTTAAATCACAGAATTCTACCTTTGTTCAAAAGCTCTGCAAGACTGTGGAATTAATTTGTTTGCAGACCCGAGCCAATATTACTGTTCACAACCGCCGCTGTCCTTGTTCACAGTCAACAATGTCTCCACTTGCTTGCCCTGCTGTTTGCCGAGAAGGACACGTATAATGTGAAAAATATACCAATGTCAACCGCCAAGGGCAATCCTAAAACTGCAGGGAAGGAGGTCCGATTAAAATATAATGTCAAATTCATGTACATTTGCAGCAATAGAAAGATAAAGCCACAAAACTGGTAGCAATCGGAGTCATCTAATGAAAATGGTAGTCGTTTTTTTGAACTCGTACTCTAACCAAAACAAAAACTTTGAGAGACTGTTTCACTAAAACATTGAGCTGATACAATAGGCTGAATTTTAAAGTTTAACACTGGAGAATAAGCCTGGTGCATTCTACTACTGGGTGTTGTACTCAACGCCCAACATCTCACAAGCATAGCAACTCATCCCCAAACAGAGAGCGCTTCCAACGCCTTAACTAAAAATTGGGGAACACCTGTTTCTTCATGTTCTACTGAGCTGGTGGCAATCCAAAGCTGTAAAGTGGGTGATTTCCAAGGGCACCTTTTAAAAAAAACTTATTGTCAAAAGAACTTTCACCAATTCAAACCTGCACGATCATTTACAAGTCCTTACTGCTCCCCTATGAACATTCCCAATCCCAGCTGATTTAGCACAACTAGTAATGTGCCAATTATTTTAAACTATAACTCAAAATCACTTAGCTAATTAAGTAAATTGCAATCAGAACCAGCAACTATAGTTTTAACAGGATCTGAAGTGAGCGGCATCAAAGACAAGAACTTCAAAATATTGTGCATGAAACATGCTGGGATGGATGCTCGCTCCATAGTGCACCATGTGGCATTGCCTAACAGTGCCAAGCCTATCTTCTGCTCCTGGCTTTGGCATGATCTGCCCATTCAATGGCTGTTAAAGTCTGTTTGGTGTGGGCAGCAGTCAGTTAACAGAAATGAAAACTTCAATCTAAGACAAATATAGCTGCAACAGAAAAGGTTGTTTTGAGTGTCTGCATTCCAAAGGTGTTTGAATAAGCAGAGGTATTCTCGTCAGTTGAGATGTGCTCCTACTGTAATTATGTAATTCTACAATGCCACTTGTCCATATCCAAAATGCTGAAGTGAATTATTTAATTGTATCTATCAAAACTGTATTTAATCACCAGCTGCTACCTTTGTGCTTAAAGAGTATAAAGCCTCAAATCAGGGAGATTCTACCAAGAGGGTGGTATGGTGGCGCAGCAGTAGAGTTGCAGCCTTACAGCACTTATTACGCAGGAGACCCCTGTTTGATGCAGGTTATGGGTGCTTATCTGTACGGTGTTTGTACGTTCTCTCCGTGACCTGCGTGAGTTTCTCTGAGAACTTTGGTTTCCCCCCACACTTCAAAAATGTACAGGTTTGTGGGATAATTGGCTTGGTATAAATGTAAAAAATAATTGTCCCTAGTGTAGAATAGTGTTAATGTGCGGGGATCGCTGGTCGGTGCGGACTCAGTGGGCCGAAGGGCCTGTTTCCGGGGCTGTATCTCTAACCTAAACTAAAAGATACCCCACTCTTCCTCAATATCCGTTTGTGCTGAAGACTTGTTACAACCCCAGCTCTGGTCTTTATGTGGCTCAATCAATGTCACCATGGATAGTATGCAATCAGTGGCCTTTCTGCTGACCGGTGTCATGCAAGGAAGATTGTTACTTTACACTGTCAGATGTGTTTTCAGTGCTGTTTCATCCCTCGTCGGTTTTCAGTCATAGACACAGCACAGAAACAAGCCTTTTGGCCCACTCAGTCTATGCAACTACCAACCACCCATTTTTATACAAATCCTATTCAAGCCTATGTCATTCTCCTATATTTCCATCAACTACCCAAGCTATCCTCAGATTCTAACACACCTATACACCAGGAGAAATGTACCTACCAACCTGCATTTTTGAATGTAAGAGGAAATCAGAGCAAAATCAGTATAAGCCCACGCTGTCACAGGAAGAATGTGCAAATTCCACACTAACTAGGTTATTGGAGCAATGAGGCAGTGGCTCTACAAGCTGCATTGCTGTGATTCCCTAAACTTAAAGTATTTAGCATTTTACTTCCCTCTTTTCCACAAAAAAACATCAGCTGAAATGCATGTCAGTCTTCACCCATTTTAATTGCCTGTTACATTATAGCATAGCCCCACATGATCCCTGTGCAGCGAATTTTCCCAACTATACATACAGTCCAGTGTGTGCGGCATCAACTAGTGCTCAACATCATACAATCCTAAATCTGCTTCTCATGCTCTCCACATGGTGAGGAAATAAGCAGCAAGAGTAAAAGGGAATAGATGAATTTGTCAATTAAAATAGGAAAAATATAAATTTGGCAATCGGTCTCAAACTTGAAGCAACTGTTTCTCTTTTCACAAATGTTGCCTGACCTACTGAGTGTTTCTAGCATTTTCTGTTTATGTTGCAAATCTCTGAAATTCTTTAGCACAGAATTCTGCTAATAATAAAGACTGCTGCATATATTTCTGATGAAACTGAGCGTTTCTTGGGTACAAATGAAATCTAGGAATTAGAGGACTGGGCAGTCAAGTGCATTTAATTTGTAAATTCCACCTTGTGCATAAGCAGGCTAAAAAAAACAATGAAATGTGAAATGTCAAGTGCAATTTTTCATCGCAAGAAATTCCCCACTTTGGAAACAAACTTATACCAAGTAAGAAAATCCTTTGCAACAGGTATAATTCAAAATGCAGAGCCTGAGTAAAGAATTGATTGAAAGCTATTTCAAGAAAACATGCTGGCAAACCTCAGGAACACGAGAAGAAAAAGTGAAGAGGAAAAGCGCGCAGTTTGAAGCCAGCATTGGAGCTAAAAATATAGATTGCAGAAAGTCACACACAAATCCCACATGGTCACAGGGAGAACGTACAAATTCCCTACAGACAGCACCCGCAGTCAGGATCGAACCCGGGTCTCTGGGGCTGTAAGGCAGAAAATATACCTCTGCACTGTGCCGCCCAAGTCCCACTTCCTGGATACTTGGAAAGGTATTCGGAAGTCAAGTTATCCCATAGTCTGAAGTTACAGAGGAGAATAGGCTGAAGAAAATCAGCAGTTGGTTCAAAACTTTGAGTAATGCAAAATGAAAGGCCATTGAAGAACATTGAGAGAATCACCACCAAATACCCTCACAGAATTTGACAAGATAAAGAAAACCACAAAACCTTTGCACTTTACCACAATACACCAGATAATCTGCTGTACAAAAAAAATGTTTGGAAAAGTTTACATAATTGACGCTCAAATCCCATCAGCCATCATCTAGAAATTCAAATTTCCAAAATTCACATGATGTCATAATTCACGCATCTTTTCCATACTGAAGAAACAATGCCAAAACAAAGACTGAAAAACTTGAAATTACTGTAGATTGGTTATTGCATGTGAACCAATCATAGTAGAAATAGCAGAAAGCCTGCGCAGCTTATCTTCGATTCTGACATCGGGGAACGATGGAGACTCTTTGAAATTGACTACGAACACTACATCAATATCGTCCACCGAAATTAACCAGACGCTGTCAAGGCTTCCCTCCTACTTAACCTGGTGGGACCCAAAAGATTTAAATGCTGCCATCAGGCGTCCACATTATCCTATGAGGACTGTTGAGGACGTCGCTGCGCAGAATCGGGCGAGCAACAGTATTTTCCGTCCTCTACGCAAAAAGCTAGTTTTGGCAGATATCACTAGATGACGAGTCATCAAACCTCCGTTTGGCAGATTCAAATTTCTCAGAATGCCATTCGGCATTAACTCGACCAGCGAAGTCTTCCAGAGAAACATGGAACTGCTGTTCCAGGGACTCCCGTGTGCCATCATCGTAGACGATATCCTGGTATATGGCAAAGACGATATCCTGGTATATGGCAAAGATATCCTGGTATATGGCATGAGAACAACCTAAAGCTTATCATGGACCAGGCACGTGAAATCAACCTGAAATTCAACCCTAATAAGTTGAAGTGCAGGGTTCCAGAAGTCACATATGTTGGACATATGTTTGACATGTTTTCACTCCTGACGGTCTTACACCCCGATCCTACCTTGTCGACATCGATGGCGCCTTGTACCGTCGGAGCCGCCAACACTTGCTGGCTGTGAAGGAACCAAGTCCTCCACCAGCCGATCCTTTCGCTCCACCTCTACTGTTCCAGCCTTCTGCTGCCGTGGCCACCACTAGTCCCAGCATGTCCCGTTCTCCACCGCGACCGGCGGCTATGACTAACAACAACACTACCTCTCCCGCATGCTCTCCCTATCGGTCACCACGAGTGTCCCCTGCTGCTCTCTCATTTCCGGGTTCACTGCCTCACTCTCCCACTAGCTTTTCTGGCAAAGAGGGAGAGGGGTTGGTCCGTACGCGTTCGGGCCGTATTAGTAGACCGCCTGACAGATATGGCGAGTAAGTTTGAATTCTAAGTCGCATGTGTGTTTAACTATATTCGCTCTTTACGGGGAAGGATGTAGATTGGTTATTGCATGTGAACCAATCATAGTAGAAATAGCATCACTAACCCCACCTTACTGTATGATTCATACTAACACCCACATCCTACACTGGTCAGTCTTGGAAGCGGTAACGATGAACTAACAACTAACAACCTGCTGTACCGTTATACTATGTGTACAGATTAAAGATGATCTTGAACTCCAGATTGTGCAGCTCGCTTATTTACAATTTCCATAAAAGACTGAAGGATTCCAACAAGCTAATTGGTATTACAACATACAGGGACAACCAGCAGTCAATACTCCTATATAAAGATATACCAATTGCCACTTCAAAGAGATAAATGCCACGATCAGCAAATATTGTGGAGACGAGACTTCAAGAAATTGATCCTTAGTGCCAAGCAAAGCACAGGAATCAGAACAGAATATACACTCATTTTGGAAGTTACTTCAATTGATTGTTCCTAAGGTATGACCTGTATTCCACAACATGCTTCACAAATTACAGCTGATTCAATATTAAATATGTGAAGAGAATAACTGAGCAATGAGATCTTAGCTCATATAAGGAAGATGCCCAGAATCAAACAGCATAAAAACTATGGAGTTTAAAAAAAGATTTCTAATATGGATGGACTTGTACAGAGCCCACATTAAGATAACATGATGACACAATGAAAGTTAAAAATAGTTCATAAAAGAACAAGAGGTGTTTGACACCCTTATACTGAAAACAAGTACATTATGGCAGTAATGGCGTTGAGATAATATAAAATTTAGTTGATAGTGTGCTTGTGATGTATACCAATTATTCAATTTACAAATTTTCACTATAACATAATTTGCTCTTTGGGGGTTATGTGTCTTTAATTTATGGAATTACTGTTTGCTGTAGAAAATAATACAAAAGTCTTTGCCCGTAATGCACTCTAAAGAGATTGCAATGATTTAATGGAATTTATTTTGTGCAACCTTCAAGATGGCATCAAAACATCCAGCAGTTCTAAGCAACAAATTTGTATTAATACCATGCCGAATCCAAGTTATAGAAGTGAAAAAAGGATGAATGTTTACTGGTCACTCAATCAAAATCCTTAAAACCTGGACGAAATACCATTTTGTATCCAGAAATTGCCTGTTATGAAGGAAAGACGTGTAATGATGTAAGAAATGAATAAACAATTAAATGTCTGGTTGTAGAAAATCATTCCAAGGAACCAACATTAATTATTGAGGATGCTTTCCTCTCTCCTAAACAAGTATTTAATGTGAATGAGAAAGGGCTCCTTTGGAAGAGAATGTACTCACATCTGTTCATTTAAGGCATGAGAAAACTGTTCCAGACTTTATGACAGCGAAAGGTCACTGACATTTCTCCTTGGACAGTCTCCGTGAGGGCAACTGTGAACTTTAGTCGCCCTTAGTCTATCACTCAGAAAATCTGAGGGCTCTAGAGGAATATTCAACAACTAATCTTCTAGTGATGTAGCAATGCAACAAAAAAAAGACAAACCTTGTTATTCCAAGATTACATTACTTCACTTCACTGAATCCTGTTGTGTGAGGAATAAACTGGACAACAAAGCCTTGTTCATTGTTGACAATGCATAAGCAGGAAAGGGCTGGTAACATCCAGACAGTTACAGTATCGCCTAACACCACTCTGCTGTTACAAAAGGTGGCTACTATTACCTTCTAGGCTTGCTAACTGTAGCCTGTAATGAGGTATGCCATTTTGGAGTTGAACTGCAAAGGCAAACAAACCATTCTGGAAATTTGGGAAGAGGTACAATATCAAGATAGCCAAAGACTACAACAGTATATCTTGGGATAATATAACCTAGGCAACAGTAATGGTTAACAAACCTGAAAAATCTCAGAGAAAATATTGTCAAGTTGGCAATCAATTTGAAGTAGATCAATGTGACATGGAAAACGATGGAATCTTATGCTGCAGAGCTAAAAATAATATATTAGCGCTCAAGCAACAGAGATCTCAAGAGGAACAAAAACCAAGCAACACAAACCACCCCCACCATTTGCCGTAAGGAACTTTATCTGGTGAGAAAGGATAGCCAACCAGATTTTTACTGAAAACTCCTTAAATCCTTGTTCTTCAACCAGCCAGGAAAAGTTACACAAAAGAATCCTTGCATCAATGTCTACTGAACCCAGATTCACCAGCAGCAGCAAATGAACACCAATAACACCTCAACTTCTCACCTCCCTTCCACCATTCCAACAATCAGAGCCACCACTTCAACTTCAACCTAAAAAGGGACATTATTTGTCATTATCTTACATGTTAAATTATATTTTATTTCCAATCATTGTAGATTGTTTTAATTGCAAGTTCTGTAACACAACCCAAATGTGTATCTTTAAGCAAAATTTTGTAAATCCAAAAGGTTTTTCTTATTAATTTAATGAAACATTTTCCAGAACCCTTTGTAAATCGAGGAATTACTACAGTGGTAAATGAATAAACCAGAGAGCATTAAGAGGTATAAATCACAGGTTAAGGTGAAAAAGAACTAATGTGAGACAATAACTCAAGGTAGATAGCCATGCTCAGTACTTCCAGCAAGAGCAAATCAACAAATCGTCATAACCATAACCATTACATCTAATGGATAAATCTACTGTGGCACCTAATACCCAAAGCATCTCATTGCCATGTGTATACCTAACAAAAACAAAGACTGCTCCCTAATTTCTGCATCATTTGTGATAAGTAACTGAACAATTAATTTGGTGGACCAGCTTTGCCATGACTTGGAAGAGGCATTCATTATGTACTGTGTCTAGTGAGTACAACCAAGTCAGCCAACATGCTATAAGAAAAATTGCCAAAACTTCAACACAAACTGCATATTTCTTAAAGATGGAACGAAGGTTACAACCTCAACTCCCAAACCATGCAAGCAGATAAATACTAGCCTTACCAATGATAGTCACTTCCTGTGAATACACAATAATAAAAAAAGATGATAACTTGCGGTATTTTACCTGACAGAACATGAGTTTTATCCAATTAGTGTTACTCAGCTCAAACCAAAGTCATCAGGTAGTAAGCAATATGCTGCCCCACTTCTAACAGTGCTTTTGTAAAACATTTCAGAGGAAACCGTACATTGTACCAATTGTTTAATTAATTATACCTACACCATTTTCAGGTAAAATGAATTGGGATTCATCCCAATGTAGAACAGATAAAAGATAGGTAACGTTACAGCTAATGCCTCTGCTTATCTCAAGTGAAATCACTCTGCTTATTCCACCAGGTAAGTACCCACGGAAAATTCCAAAACATCCTTTTTGTTATCAACAAGAAAAAAGGTAGGAATTCAATGAGGATTTCAGTGACGAGAGTTTGATTAACCTACCTAATGTTACGAAGATTGATCGATACCTTAAATTCGCCAAGAGATACTGGATATTATTCCAGGCTTGTTTTATGCCGACATTGTTGTTGATTGAGGACATGGTCATTTCTTTGTGAATTGTTTGTTCTTTTTACAAATGCCAGTAATGCAGAATTCCATGAATCATAACAGGACAAATCTTTTGAACTATTACATGGAGAATAAAGAACAGGAAAGCAAAACATCGCTCTCCAAGATACATTACATCATATTAGTGAGGCAGAAACCAGAATTTCCTGTGATAGTGCTGCCCCAGATTAGCACAGTGAAGTTTCAATCCAACAGAAATCCTGCAGAGCAGCAAGATGTGATCCTCATTCAGGTGTCTTCATGTAACAGGAAGATTTTGACCGTGTCTGGTATAGGCAGTGTTTGGATCAGATCAAGACGAAACTTCCCCAGGGCTCTGCGAATGACTATACGGCAGGAAGAGGTCAATGTCCTAGGAGTACCTGTTCAGAAAATAATATCCTTTTAATGAACATTAACCAACAAATGTTAAGCCTCAGATTCCCTAACTGTGGCTAAAAGACTCTGTGCATTCACCAAATTTATTCCCCTCATGGTCTTACACACCTCTATAATTTCTCATCCTCCTGCACTCCAAGGAATATAATCCTAACCTGCCAACCTCTCCCTATAACTCAGCTCCTAAATTCCAGGCAACATCCTCGTAAATCTTCCATGCACTCTTACCAGCTGAACAACATAAGTCCTATAGCAGGGTGACCAAAACTGAACGCAATACTTCAAATGCATCTTCACCAACGTATTATACAACTGTAACATAACATCCCAACATTTATACTCAATACCCTGATTGATGAAGGGCAATGTACTGAAAGCCTTCTTAACCACCCTATCTACCTGTGACACCTCTTTCAAGGAACTATGTACCTGCTGGATCCCTCTGCCCAGCAGCATTCCCCAGGGCCCTGTATAGGACCTGCCCTGGTTTGACTTCCCAAAATGCAACATCTTCCACTCATCTGCATTAAAGTATTTTAACCATTCCTCAGCCCAGTTGCCCAACTGATCAAGATCCTGCTGTAATTTTTGATAATCATCTTCGTTATCTATGGTACCACCTACTTTATTGTCATATTTATGTCTGATTTTATTTCATCGAGTCTGCTTCCACCTATCACCAGTTGCTTCTGTCTCCCAACATCCTACCTCTCCCATATCATCTTTCACCCTCCTCAGTCCACCTATCGCCGGCTGGCCCTCGTTTCACCCCCCCCCTCCTCTTTATAGCTGTTATCTATCCGCTCCACTCTCAGACCTAATGCAGGGTCTTGACCCAAAACATTGATAATTCCTTCCCCATCCAACCAAGATGCTACTAAACTCACTTGGTTATTCCAGCAATTTGTTTTTTGCTCCAGATTCCAGCATCTGTACTGTCTCCATTTATTTTACGTAAATGTTTGACTGAGACCAAGACAGATATGAGATCCACCTCTGATGCAATTGTTTTCAGAGTGGGCATGCGATGAAACTTCTAAGAGAAACAATTTAACACATTTTATAATCACTGGATCCCATCTTTCTGTCCCTGTGGGTCAATTTATTGGAACAGCTGGACTTGGAAATCAAACATCCTGTGTGCAGGGTGTGTAAGATCAAGTATCTTGTGTGTAGGGTGATCATAGTGACAGCAGGAAACCTCTGCTGGTCCTCCTCATATGCAAAGCTGGAGCTCATCAGTCTGAAGCCACCAACAGATTGCCAAAAGAGAAGGGAAGGGCGCGATGTTAAAAAAAAACATAATTCCATTAACTAGAAGCAAATCAGCTCTCATTATTTTATCCACTGTAACAATCTATCTTAACAAATTAATTCCCTCCACTAACCACACTATTAATGCAGCACCTCATCCTTTGCTGGGAGGTGTCATTTTCCTCCTTTCTTTGTTCCCTCTCCCCTCAGTTTACATTTTCAATTTTATCTTTTAACTTTAGGGAAAGATTTGACTAAAAGTCATCAGTTTGTGTTTACATACAACTGGGGTCACTATCCTCACACATTAAATCAGTTTCTTTCCATAAATGTTGCCTTGCTGGTTGAGTATTTCCAGCTGCTTTAGTTTTAATGTAGTCTAACTGCTACACTGGTAATGTTGTTCTACTTGAACCTCTTGATTCTAGTTATTCAAGCAGCTCCTCTGAAGAGAATGGGAGATCTCCATTGTGCCCCACAGTGAAACCACACATTTGGTGACGGATGAGAACTCCAGGCAGATAGCACATCACTTAAAGAGGTTATCAATTGAGATTGGTGAAGTATAATACCACATCAAATGATTAATTGATGGTGTTAATCAGCATTTGAGCCTCCACGGTGGAAATCAATGGCACATTAAAATCCAGAGAAAAGGGAGGATGTCAATGCTGGCACTTTGAAACAACAGAGCCAGCTGTAGAAGATGCATTGTCCTCAGAGAGGTGATTTCATCTGGAAGACCCAAAATTATGCATCTGCACAACCTGCTTTCAAGGCAGCATCAATCTTGGACGTTGTGCCCTGTGTAAGCATTTCATTCAGCTGGACTGTCATGGGGAACAGCCTGACAATTTAAAGTAGTTGAATTCACATCTGTTTAGAGAGACTGAACTTACATTTAAATTGAGCTTTTTGTTTTGCAAGATTCTCAAAACACTTTACAGCCAATAAAGAACTTCATCATTGGTATAATGTCAGAAAAAAATGACATTTCTGTGCACAGCATAATCCCTCAAACACCAATGTGATTAATGGCCAGATTATCTGCTCCTTCCGGGATACTGGTTGAAGGATATATGTTGGCCAAAAAGACAGCATTCTTCAAATTATAAGGTGGTATATTTGACATTCAAGAGACCAGACAGAATCTTGACTCAAAGGAATCAACTTCAGCAGTGCAGCACTCTCTCAGCACTGCACATCAGCCTAGGTTGGGATGGAATGGGATCAATCCACAGGCCCTTTCAGGATTCAAATAGGAAATAAGAAATTCTCAATTTATTTCAACATCTATATTACTTGGAAGAAAAATTGCAGCACTATTATCCTAGTAATATAATAAGCTATTCTCAAATACACCAGATATTTAAATCAGTGTAGAACTGTTAATTTGGGAAAAAATAGGAATAATGTTACACGTGTGACAATAAGCTTTCATTCCCATCAGACTTTGAATCTGCATAGAAGCATAGAAACAAAGAAAAATAGGTGCAGGAGTAGGCCATTCGGCCCTTCGAGCCAGCACTGCCATTCAATATGATCATGGCTGATCATCTAAAATCAGTACCCCGTTCCTGCTTTTTCCCCATATCCCTTGATTCCTTTAGCCCTTAAAGCTTAATCTAACTCTCTCTTGAAAACATCAGGTGAATTGGCCTCCACCGCCTTCTGTGGCAGAGGATTCCACAGATTCACATCTCTCTGGCTGAAGAAGTTTCTTATTCTTAAACTGTGACCCCTGGTTCTGGACTCCCCCAACATCAGGAACATTTTTCCTGCATCTAGCCTGTCCAATCCTTTTAGAATTTTATATGTTTTATATGTTTCTATAAGATATCCTCTCATCCTCCTAAATTCCAGTGAATACAAGCCCAGTTGACCCATTCTTTCATCATATGTCAGTCCCGCTATCCCGGGAATTAACGTGGTGAACCTACGCTGCACTTCCTCAATAGCAATAATGTCCTTCCTCAAATTAGGAGACCAAAATTGCACACAATACTCCAGGTGCGGTATCACCAGGGCCCTGTACAACTGCAGTAGGTCCTCCATGTTCCGAAACTCAAATCCTCTCGCAATGAAGACCAACATGCCTTAGGTATTCTAAGGTATCCTAATCTGCAATTAGGTTAATAATAACAAATCAGAAACGCTGCCAAATCAGGAATTACAACCAAGATGTAATTCATGATGTTACCTTTTGCAGCTCTGAAGAACTGCAAGGCCTCATCCTTCACCTTCATGCGGCCCATTGTTTCAGCATCCAAGCCCTCCCAGTTAACCAGGTTGAGGTTAGCACCAAAGTCGATTAAAAGTTTTACAAATTGTACATCACATCCATGCCGTAGGACCGCATCCAGAATGCAGGTGGGCGAAGCCCTGGGAAAGGCCTTAACATCCACCTGTCCCCAGTAGTTATAATTGGGGTTAGCTCCGGCTTTCAGTAACAACTTGAAACACTGGAGATGATGATAGGCAGAACTGATATAGAGTGGGCACACTCCTAGTGAAGTAAATCTTCGAGCAGCAGGTGCTGAGACGCGACTGGCTAAATGATGATGAACATCAACATTAGCACCATATCTGAAAGAAGAGAATAAAAAGGGTTAAAAGACTGTCAATGACTTCCATAGAAAAATCAACTCGCTGCTTCTCACAACACATTGTTGCACGATGCTTCTATATCTTGCGGGGATGGTTATTTGGTCACTTTACAGCACTTTCTCTGTAACTGTAACACTGTTACACTAAATTTTGCACTGTTTATTTTTTCTCTTTGCACAACCTGGTGTACTTGTAGGTAGACACAAAATGCTGGAGTAACTCAGGCAGCATCTCTGGAGAGAAGGAATGGGTGTCGTTTCGGGTCGAGACCCTTCTTCAGACTTGTGTATGGCTTGATTGTATAGTATGATTTGACTAAACAGCATATAAAGTTTTTCCACTGTATCTCGCTACAAGTGACAAAGATAAACTAATAGCAAGACCAATACCACCAGCATGTAAGGTTAAGGGATGTTGAATAGATGTGTTCAAAAGTCTAAGATTTTATTATCGTGTAATAACGTGGGGAAATTATTTCTGCTGGAAAAATGGCTAGCAACACATAAATGTTAAACGGTAACAGAAATAATGGCAGGCGTTGGGCTGTTCTTCAATGGAGAGCCTCAATGATCTGGAATCTACTATAAGTCAAAGAACCAGCAGGAACAGATTCAAAAAGTACCAGCAAATGACAACTGAATGTATTCTTGATGGGGAAATAAAACTGTAGGATGAGGGAGAAAGAACAAGAGTTGGAACTAATTTGTTAACTCTTTCAAAGCAACAAATGATGAAGAGCCTCAGGTCAGGTAGCATCCGTCGTGGGGAATGGTATTGGTATTTTATTGTCACTTGTACCAAGATTTGCTACCCAGGCAAATCATACCATACATGAATACATCAGGTAGTAGAGTAACCTCTGTCTACTACCTGACATTCAACATTCCTTTCTCAACATAAAATAGACACAATCAGTTCATTCGCTGCAGATATGTGCATCTTCCCATTTCTAGTTACACCATTATAGATCTTCTCTGTACTATCTCCATTGTCCATCTTTTATCTTTAAATAATATGTCAACCAGATAATGGCGCAGTGGCTCATCTGATAGAGCTGATACCTCACAGCTCTAAAGACTCAGGCTCAGTCATGCCTTGGATGGAGTTTGCACATTCTCTGTGACGGTATCCCGCATTCCAAAGATATGCAGCTAACTGACTGCTGTAAATCGCCCTCATTGTGTAAGTGAGCAATAGAATGTGGGAGAGTTGATGAGAATACAGGATTAATATAGGATTAGTGTAAATGGGTGATTGGTCAGCACAGACTCAGTGGGCTGAAGAGCCATTTTCCATACTGTATCCCTCTGCCAAGTTTGATACAGGTTTGGCATTCCCTGTTTACCAATTCTATCCCTGAAGGAATGTAATCTTGTGCTCAGTTTTGTTTTTAAAATGGACAAATCTGTATCTTAAATTTTAGGATTTGCCTCAGGAATAGGTCTTTCAGTGGATAGTGAATAGGTCTTAACCCCACCCCATCAAACTTACTTGATTAGTTCTTTGAGGATGTCCGCTCTGCCCACCCGGGAGGCATGATACACAGGCTTGCTGCGGTGGTGGCAACTTCCATTCGGGTCAGCACCTGCCTTTACGAGGATGCGGGTACATTCCACATGGCCATTCAGAACAGCCACGTACAGCGCAGTCTGTCCCTTGACATCAACCAAGTCCACCTCAGCTCCTTGCTTGAGCAAGTAGTCCGCACAGTCAGCGTGGCCCGCAGTGGCAGCAATGCGCAGGGGAGTGCACGGCAGCCAGCCACAGCACCAGACCGACTTCTCGTTGATTCTCCTGAAGCACAAAAGAGCTTCCATGAACAATTCACTCCCATTTCACTTTACCTTCAATGTCATTCAGATAAACCACCACACACGCACGCACACACAGGAATGGATTGAACAAGAATTAATACTCCTCTGGACATGATGTGCAAATCTTCAAATCACAACCCTTGCACTTGAAAACCAAAAGAACAAGGAAGCTTTGCATTAATTTAGGAAGAAGAGTCACTACTCAAAAAATTGTTGTATTCTTTTCCATCTCTACAAATCACTACAATTTCAGACTCAAAATTAAAAGAACACAGCTGCCAGAACTCTAACACAAAGAAAATGCAAAAGCTACATCTGTGGAATGAGTTAATGTGTCAGGCCGAAGACCCTCAGTCAGAAGAGCAAAGGAGAAAAAGAAGCTTAATGCAAAGCTAAAGGGGTGGAGAGTGGGAAAAGGGTGTATATAATGGGACGGTGAGAAGCAATGAATTGGTGCAGTTTGAGAATGAGAATACAGACAACAGAATACAGACAATATAATGTAGGAATTATGAAATGCAGAGCAGGAAGACATGCTTGTCAAGTTCCTTGAAAGTGAATCTGGGCACATTCTCCACTCCATTCTTCACCATTTTTCTTTTTTTACTTATATCATTATCAATTTCCATGGACTTGCATGACATCTGACTACCAGCTCTTTTCCAATGTGTTGATTTACATATCTCTTTTAAGTTCTTTTAATTCTCTCTTTATTTTGCTGTTACTGCTTGTTAACTTTAGTTGGTTCTGCAACTCATCAGGATTCAAGTTAGTATTTACTTTTATGCATGCTTTTTCTCTTAGGTTTTATGTTGTTCCTTATTTCTTTGATCATCCATAAATGATTCTTTTGGCGAGTAGAGCTATTGGCCCTGAGGGGTATAAACTGGCTCTGCATCACATTATTTATAAACACCTCCCGCTGATCTACCAGAGCTTTACCCATTAACAGATGGATGCAGTTTCCCATGGGCCGTCTTAGTGTCATGTCACTGTGTTATCCCTGTCACTGTGTTATCCCGAGTTAGAAGCTTAGTAACCATTTCATGTTTCTCCATTTGAAACACTGTATTAGATTTCATAATTTGATGATCACTTAGAAAATACTGTGTCCTCCATAATGTTTGGGACAAAGACCCATCATTTATTTATTTGCCTCTGTACTCCACAATTTGAGATTTGTAATAGAAAAAAAATCACATGTGGTTAAGGTGCACATTGTCAGATTTTAATAAAGGCCATTTTTATACATTTTGGTTTCACTATGTAGAAATTACAGCAGTGTTTATACATAGTCCCCCCGTTTCAGGGCACCATAATGTTTGGGACACAGCAATGTAATGTAAATGAAAGTAGTCATGTTTAGTATTTTGTTGCATATCCTTTACATGCAATGACTGCTTGAAGTCTGCGATTCATGGACATCACCAGTTGCTGGGCATCTTCTCTGGTGATGCTCTGCCAGGCCTGTATTGCAGCTATCTTTAGCTTATGCTTGATTTGGGGGCTAGTCCCCTTCAGTTTTCTCTTCAGCATATAAAAGTTCAAGTTCAAGTTTGTGTTTATTGTTACTTGACCAATTAAGGTACAGTGAAATTTGAATTATGCTCAATTGGGTTCAGATCGAGTGATTGACTTGGCCACTCAAGAATTGACCATTTTTTAGCTTTGAAAAACTCATTTGTTGCTTTAGCAATATGTTTGGGATCATTGTCTTGTTGTAGAATGAGCTAATGAGTTTTGAGGCATTTGTTTGAACTTGAGCAGATAGGGTGTCTATATACTGCAGAATACATAATGCTACTACCATCAGCAGTTGTATCATCAATGAAGATAAGTGAGCCAGTACCTTCAGCAGCCATACATGCCCAGGCCATAACAACCCCACCACTGTGTTTCACAGATGAGATGGTATGCTTTGGATTTTGGGCAGTTTCTTCTCTCCTCCATACTTTGCTCATGCCATCACTCTGATATAAGTTAATCTTCATCTCATCTGTCCACAAGACATTTTCCAGAACTGTGGTTGCTCTTTTAAGTACTTCTTGGCAAACTGTAACCTGGCCATCCTACTATTCCGGCTAACCAGTGGTTTGCATCTTGCAGTGTAGCCTCTGTATTTCTGTTCATGAAGTCTTCTGCGGACAGTTGTCATTGACAAATCCACATCTGACTCCTGAAGAGTGTTTCTGATCTGTCGGACAGGTGTTTGAGGATTTTTCTTTATAATAGAGAGAATTCTTCTGTCATCAGCTGTCGGGGTCTTCCTTGGCCTGCCAGTCCCTTTGCGATTAGTAAGCTCATCAGTGCTCTCTTTCTTCTTAATGATGTTCCAAACAGTTGATTTTGGTAAGCCTAAGGTTTGGCTGATGTCTCCAACAGTTTTATTCTTGTTTCTCAGTCTCATAATGGCTTCTTTGACTTTCATTGGCACAACTTTGGTCCTCATGTTGATAAACAGCAATAAACGTTTCCAATGGTGATGGAAAGACTGGAGGAAAGACTAGGTGCTGAGAGCACTCTTATATCTGCATCAGGGAAGCATTTAAACACACCTGTGCAATTACAAATGCCTGTGAAGCCATGTGTCCCAAACATTATGGTGCCCTGAAATGGGGAGACTGTATAAACACAGCAGTAATTTCTACATGGTGAAACCAAAATGTATAAAAATACCCTTTAATAAAATATGACTATGCACTTTAACCACATGTGAGTGTTTTCTATTACAAATGTCACATTGTGGAGTACAGAGGCAAATAAATAAATGATGGGTCTTTGTCCCAAACATTATGGAGGGTACTGTATGCCTTTTCTCTAGCCTAAAAATGAAAAATCACTGAAATCTTCTATCCTTTCTATTCTTTAGTTCAACCAATAAAGTAATTGCCTCCTCGTCTCTTTTTACACCTTTCATTAGTGAAGTGATTCCATTCTTTAGAACCAAGCCTTCTCCTCCATGCTACAAAACCCCTTTCCCCCCATCCCCTCTACCAACAATCATGTCATGCCCTCCAAGTGGAATTCACATCTTTATTTCATTTCACATCTACTTTCTAGAATAAGTGTTTATCTGGCCACATAACCCTATATGTCCTTCTGCTCATTTCTTCTTTCCGTCTCCATTTGTTAAGATTTCCGAGGTAATACCTTTAACAATCCACTTTGTCATTCCCATCTCCTCATTTTAAAGTTCTGTGGTGTATACTATTTAGCTTTCCTGCTGGGTTCTTGTTCAACCCAGTTCAGTTTGACTTTCTCCTCATATTCCTACTTCTAACCTGCTATTTTCTACATTTCTCTTTCACAGGATACTAGCAGAAAATAAGGATAGGAGTAAGCCATTGAGCACTTTTGAGCCAGTTCCACCATTTATTGTAATATGACCATGGCTGATCATCCAAATATAGTCATCTGTTCCTGACTACGCCCCATATCCCTTGACCCTTCTAGCCCACTTCATCAGACACATTTTCACCTCTACTCTGCCTGGGTGAGTGGGCAAATGTTTGGCAGATGCAGTATAATGTGGATAAATGTGAGGTTATCCATTTTGGTGGCAAAAACAGGAAAGCAGACTATTATCTAAATGGTGGCCGACTAGGAAAAGGGGAGATGCAGCGAGACCTGGGTGTCATGGTACACCAGTCATTGAAAGTAGGCATGCAGGTGCAGCAGGCAGTGAAGAAAGCGAATGGTATGTTAGCTTTCATAGCAAAAGGATTTGAGTATAGGAGCAGGGAGGTTCTACTGCAGTTGTACAGGGTCTTGGTGAGACCACACCTGGAGTATCGCGTACAATTTTGCTCTCCAAATCTGAGGAAGGACATTATTGCCATAGAGGGAGTGCAGAGAAGGTTCACCAGACTGATTCCTGGGATGTCAGGACTGTCTTATGAAGAAAGACTGGATAGACTTGGTTTATACTCTCTAGAATTTAGGAGATTTGAGAGGGGATCTTATAGAAACTTACAAAATTCTTAAGGGGTTAGACAGGCTAGATGCAGGAAGATTGCTCCCGATGTTGGGGAAGTCCAGGACAAGGGGTCACAGCTTAAGGATAAGGTGGAAATCCTTTAAAACCGAGATGAGAAGAACTTTTTTCACACAGAGAGTGGTGAATCTCTGGAACTCTCTGCCACAGAGGGTAGTCGAGGCCAGTTCATTGGCTATATTTAAGAGGGAGTTAGATGTGGCCCTTGTGGCTAAAGGGAACAGAGGGTATGGAGAGAAGGCAGGTACGGGATACTGAGTTGGATGATCAGCCATGATCATATTGAATGGCGGTGCAGGCTCGAAGGGCCGAATGGCCTACTCCTGCACCTAATTTCTATGTTTCTATGTTTCTATGTATCTCTGTGCCAAGTAATAATTAATGGTACAATACTACAGGTGCTGGAAATCTCAAACCAAGTGCTGGATGTACTCAGCAAGTCCAGAAGCCTCTGTGCAGGCAGAATATTTTGTTAATGATTTTCCAGTTTAAAATGTTAAGTCACACATTCTTGAGCGCATTTGTTCTCCAACAATGGAGGAGGAGAACACAAACAAGTCACTCAGTTGAACTTAGCAACAAAGATATCTATATATAATCCCAGACAATTTCCCTAGATGGGAGTGAAACCCTGCTTATGGAATTGATCTTTGGCATATTAAAATTAACACTCTTATGAAGAAACGATGGTGATGTAATGGTGGACAGTAATACTTTGCATTATCACTGTGAATGTACCCAATTTA
>JAXLNO010005165.1:0-30552 GCA_038087875.1 Malacoraja senta | reverse complement strand
TATAACATACTTCATAGAGAAGGAACTACCAACCAAGTCTGTTTTTGTTTTACCTCCCATTACCAGGTCCAGATACCTTTTATTTATTTATTTGTTTTTCTAAATTACTATTGCACCTCATGCTTGTAATAGGTCCAAAAACGTAGACCACGTCTTTTGAAATTGGTCTACTTTGCCTACTAGGAGGAATCTCATCTCTTCCAGATGTAATGTTTCCAACATATTTGATGTCCACATTTTTATTGTTGGTGTGGGCGCATTTTTCCAGAATTTAAGTATAAGCTTTTTTCCCATTATTAGCCCATAATTGAGTAAATTCTTCTGATACACGTTTAATTCAGGAATACCTTCCGATATTCCAAAAATAATCCATTCTGGTTTTGGTACCAGTTTTATTTTGATTAATTTTGAAAAAATATCAAATATTTCAAACCAGAATTTTGGGATTTTTGTACAAAAAACAAAAGAATGTGCTATGGTAGCTTCTTGACATATACATTTATCACAGATTGGTGAGACGTTAGGAAAGATTTTATTTAGTTTGGTTTTTGAATAATATAATCTATGTAATGTTTTAAATTGGATAAGCGTATGTCGTACGTTGATCGAGCATTTATGCACCTGTAATAAATGATTATCCCAACTCTCTTTTGAAATTTTTATACCTAGATCTTGTTCCCAATCTCTTCTAATTCCATCTGTTGTGGGTATTTCTATGTTTAAGATGATATTATATAAGTATGATATTAAATTAACTGATTCCGCCTTTGTCTTCATTGCTTCATCTAGTAAGTCGGAAGGCATATTATAATAATCTTTTGTGTGTGTTTTCAAATAGTCACAGATTTGTAGATATTTAAAATATTGATTATTTTTCAAATTATATTTCAGTTGTAGTTGTTGGAATGATAGTAATTTTTCTAATTCATACAGATCTTCGAGCGTTTTGATTCCCATTCTTTCCCATTGTATAAATGATTTATCTATGATTGAAGGTTTAAACGATGGGTTATTGACTATTGGTATTAAGAGAGATAGGTTTCTTAATTGTAGATTCTGTTTTATTTGCTTCCATGTTCTAATAGTGCTATATATAATTGGATTTTTATTATAATTTTTATTATTCAAATTTATTGGAGAGAGAATAATCGCTCCTATATTATTCGGGGAGCAATCCCCTTTTTCCATTATAATCCAGTCCACCTGCTGGGCAGAATTGTCCAGCAGGTGAATCATATTTTTAATATTTACTGCCCAGTTATAATACATAAAGTTAGGGAGCGCTAGACCCCCCAACTCTTTTCGTTTGTTAAGGTGTGTGCTTTGTATTCTGTGGGATTTGTAATCCCATATAAAATTTGTAATGTCTGAGTCCAGTTTTTTGAAAAACTTTTTTGGGAGATATATAGGTATTGATTGAAATAGGTAAAGGATTTGTGGTAAGAAAATCATTTTTATAGCATTTATCCTACCTATTAAGGACATCGGAAGTGTTTTCCAAAATTTAATCAAATTATTTAATTTCTTAAGTAGGGGATTATAATTAGCTTTAAACATATCATGGTAATTTCTAGTGATCTCAATTCCTAAATATTTGAATTTTTCCATAGCTATTTTAAAAGGGAATTTCCTGAGATGTGTTGAGTCTTTTGGTTTAATCGACATAATTTCACTTTTGTTCCAATTTATTCTATATCCTGAAAAGGATCCAAAGTCCTCAATTAAGTTTAATATATTTGGTATACTAATTTGTGGTTTTGTGATGTACAGTAGTACATCATCAGCATATAGGGATAGTTTGTTGTTTGAATATTTTGTGTTATAACCGTGAATATTCGAGTGTGTTCTTATTTTTTCAGCAAGGGGTTCAATTACCAAAGCAAATAACAGCGGTGATAGTGAACATCCTTGTCTGTTGCCCCTAGATAATTCGAATTTTGAAGATAATATATTATTAGTTAGTATTCTAGCCGTAGGTTTGTTATATAGTAGTTTTATCCATGCAATAAAGTTTTCTCCCAATTGGAATTTTTGCAATACTTTGATCATATAGTCCCATTCTACTTGATCAAACGCTTTTTCTGCGTCCAGTGAGATGATAGCTAACTCTTGGTCATAAGATTTATGTGAATGCATTATGTTAAGCAAATGTCTCAAATTATTAAATGAGTGTCTCTTAGGTATAAATCCTGTTTGATCCTCATGTATTAGTCTACTAACATACTTGCTTAATCTATTGGCTAATGTTTTTGCTATTATTTTCTGATCCGTATTTAACAAAGCAATAGCTCTATATGATCCTGGTTCTTCTATATTTTTATATTTTTTAAGTATTAATATGATCGTTGATTCCGCTAGTGTTTCAGGTAGGTTTTGCTCTTTATAAGCATATGTATACATTTTTTGTAATCGTGGAGTAACTATATCATAAAAAGATTTATAAAATTCATTACTGAATCCGTCTGGTCCTGGTGTTTTTCCATTTTTTAGTGTTTTTATTGTGTCTTCTATCTCCTTAGAAGTAATTTGTGCTCCCAGTTCCTCTTGTTCCCTGCGTTCTAATTGTGGTAGATTACAATTATCTAAAAATTCTGAGATTTTATTATTGTCTATTGACGTTTTAGATGTGTATAGATTCTGGTAAAATTGAGCAAATCTTTTATTAATATCCTTGGGTAGTGTTAATACTTCCCCTCTATCTGATTTAATCTTTAATATTGCATTCTCTTTTTCCCGTTTTTTAAGTTGTCGTGCTAGAAGTTTGTGGGGTTTGTCCCCGAATTCGAAGTGTTCTTGTTTTGTGATTTGAAATAATGTTATAACTTTCTCTGACAGTAATTTATTTAACTGAAATTTCAGTAGTAGTATTTTATTATGTTTATCCATAGTTGGGTCTTTAGCATTATCTATATCTAACTGTTTTATTTGATCTTCTAAGTGTCTTTGTTCATTCTTATTCTTTTTATTTTGATAAGCTTGAAATGAAATAATGACTCCTCTTATAAATGCTTTGAAGGATTCCCATAATAACGTGGGGGATATCTCTGGTGTATCATTTAACTCAAAAAATAGATCCATCTGTTTTTTTAGATAGATACTCCCTTGAGGGTCTTTTAAAATTTGTGAGTTAAACCTCCAGAACGGTTTATTCATAGACATTCCTTCTAGTTTTAGAACAAAAGTTAACGGAGAATGATCTGAGATCGCATTAATATGATATTTAGGATTCAGAGATTGCGGAATTAATTTTGTATCCACAAGAAAATAGTCTATCCGTGAATATGTTTTATGCACCATTGAATAAAACGAGTAATCCCTTCCCGTCGGGTTTGCAATCCTCCATACATCTGTTATATTTGTGTTTTCCATATATGTGTGTAAGAGTTCACTGGTTTTAGATTTCGTCTGACCTTTTTGTTTTTGCATCGATTTATCTAAATAAGGATCTAAAACACAATTAAAATCTCCTCCGATTATAACATTTTGATAATTAGATTCTGCAATTATATTCAGAATTTTATTAAAAAATTGAGGGTTATCAAAGTTGGGCGCATATATGTTTACCAGCGTAATTGGCATATTATTGATCTCCCCTGCTACTATAAGATATCTCCCTTCCTTATCTAAAATAGTGTTCTTTGATTTAAATGGAATTCCTTTACGAATAATAATTGCAGTACCTCTAGATTTGGAGGTAAATGAAGAGTGAAATGTTTGGCCTATCCAGTTCGCCCTCAGTCTTGTCTGATCTTGCTGTTTAAGATGTGTTTCCTGTAGAAACGCAATGTCCGTGTTGTATGATTTCAACTGAGCTAGTATCTTGCCCCTTTTAATAGGTTCATTAATCCCCCTTATATTCCAACTACATAATGTGATTCCTCCTATTTTCTTTTGATTGTCGTCATGCATTTTTACCAGTTTTAATGACCTTAATTATTGTGGTGCGTTCATACCTCCGGACTCTGGTTATTTTGGGAGTATTTCTATTATAGACTTCCTTGGTAGTTCTCCTGCGCGATTGTCCTTGAAGAAAAAACACACAGATGTGACATATTGTGATTAAAAAAAAAGTATATAAATCAAATAAATTTACGGTGTCTAAAATTTCAACACCGTAGTGAGTGGCCCACTCGTCTGTGGGGTACGACATCCATAACGCTTCTGGCGTAGTTGGTATAAAGTTAGCCCCGCTGTATTTATTACCCAAAATCTATGGGGTCATTACCGTTTCCAATTCAGTTCTATTTCACCCAGTTACAATTTATATATATGTCAAATGTATTCGATTCCATATCCTACTCACTCTTTATCTCTTAACTATTTAAAAATGAATTTAGTATTGTTAAAGTGAGCGGTTTACTGAGTGGATTAACCGGAGTCAGGTTCCTGGAATTGTGCCAGGTGCCTGATCTCCTCTCCTCTCCACGAGCTGCAAACATATGTGATAACTGCTGTCTGCGTTATGACGCAGGCACCACAGTTTTATCAGTTTCAAATATTATTTCTATATTAGTATTGTTAATTATTAATTATGATTAATTCTCAGCATTTTGTAAAACTATATAAGCCGTATATATTTTTCATACCAACCTCGAGTGTATATTATCTCTTAACTATTTTAAATTGGTTTTAATATTGTTAAAAATGAGCTGTTCGCTGGAAGGGTTAACGGGAGTCTGGCTCCTGGAGTTATGCCAGGTACCCGGTCTCCCCCTCCCTCCACTCTCGAGCTGCATAGCACTTGCTGTTATCTGCTAAACAGAGCAGGCTGCACATTTTTTATCTATTTCAATTGCTATTTCTATATTAGTATTGTTAATTATTAATTATTATTAGTTCTCAGTTTTTTCAGTTTTTTATAAACAATATAAGCCATGTGATGTTTTTCACTCTCAGCCCAGCAGTTCGTCCCGTGTTATCAGGTTTTCCTCGTTTGAGCACGTAGTGTCCTTGAATTACATAGCACAATGTTCCAGCGAAGATAATAATGTCTAGCCACGTCTCACTAAGAATCTGTTGCTTGAAGTCAAATAAAGAATAAAAAATCAGTGTTCAGTTAATTCACTTTCCTTGTGATACTCTTGTTGGGAGAATAAGCAAGTTCGTTTGTTCATGTCGTCTTGGTTTTCAATCTCCAGTTGATGCAGCCTTAGTCGCGATTTCTTGAGCGTATTTGAGAGATTCATCCGAATTAGTGAATGTTTTTGACACTCCCTCAAAGGTAATACGCATTCTAGCCGGATAGAACACTCCACACAAAACTCCCTTAACACCATAAAGAACTTCTCTGGTCTGTGAGAACTTTCTTCTCTTTTGCTCAATCTCATAAGGGTAGTCCCGTAGGAGTTTAATAGTATCACCTCTGTACATCATCTTCTCTCCGTGGTTGATTTTTTTCATCAGCGCTTCCATTGTTGAGATATCCCGAAGTTTAATTATGATCTGTCGTGGGTAGGCATGTTCTCCTTGAGATCTTGATTTAAATCTGGGGAGTCGATGTGCTACTTCAATTACAGGTACTTCTGGTAGCTTCAGTACGTGTTTAATTAGGTTGGCAGCGAACTCACAAACATTGTCCCCCTCAGCTCCCTCTTTTACACCACGTATTCTTATATTTTGACGTCTTGAGCGAGCTTCTAGGTCAACACATTTATTCGAAACCTTTGTGACTTGGTTCTTGAGACTATCTATTTCTGACTTCATAGTCTGCATCTCTCCAGCCATCACTTCCACAGCAGCTTCCAAATCATTCACTGCAGATGCATTTGCAGCCACAGTTTCGTGCACAGCCTCAAACATCTTTGTGGTCTCTTCTGCCACCTTTTCAATTTTTATCGATAATCCTTTTTCCATACCTTCAATTCTTTTTTGGAGAGCCTCAATACCCTCAAGTATTTTATCATTACCGGCCATCAATTTACTGTTCCCAGCTTCCATATCATTTTTGATATCTCTTACCGAGTTTCTTAAGTCCTCCAATTCGGCTTTCTCTTTTGCAGATCGAGTAGCCATTCCAGAGACCTCTCCAGAGGTCAGTTCTGAAGTTTCTTGCTGTTCCAGAGTCTTCAGCAGATGTTTTGAGATTTTCCTCTGTGGGCTCTGACCTGGAGATGTACTTTTCATTTAAAATGACTTTCCCTCCGTTAAAATCGCGGCGCTTACTGATGACGTCATCAGCACCGCGACATGAAGCTCCGGTAAGTTTTTAAAAACGGTCCCGACCTCCAGACCCGATTTTAACGCGAAAAATCGCGATTTTTTCAGCGGAGCTAAAAAGTTTGCGACTGCTAGCAAAGCATGTCGCCACCGGAAGTCGAAAAGGGGAAGTACAACGGGATCTGGGGGTCCTTGTACATCAGTCCATGAAAGTAAGCATGCAGGTACAGCAGGCACTGAAGAAAGTGAATGGCATGTTGGCCTTATAACAAGAGGAAACCAATATAGGAGCAAAGAAGTCCTTCTGCAGTTGTACAGAGCCCTAGTGAGACCACACCTGGTGTATTGTGTGCAGTTTTGGTCCCCAAATTTGAGGAAGGACATTCTTGTATTTGAGGGAGTGCAGCGTAGGTTTACAAGGTTACTTCCCGGGATGGCGGGACTGTTATACGCTGAGCTGGGCTTGTATGCTCTGGAGTTTAGAAGGATGAGAGGGGATCTCATTGAAACATATAAGATTGTTAAGGGTTTGGACACGCTAGAGCAGGGCTCTCGCTTAACTTTTTTTCCCTGTTGCCAGCCGGGCAACCTTGGCAGCTTTTTAGGTTGCCAAATGACAGTTTAGGTGGTCATTTTAGATGGCTTGCATGACGCGTGCGATAATGTGCTCGGACGAAGTGCGTAGTTACCAGTCGGAATTATTCTCAATGAAGCATTCACATATTATTTCTGTTTCAAATAAAGTCACAAACTAAACATATTCACCAATCAAGACATGATATATCCCACAATGACACGCAGCAAAATTATAAGACAGTATCTCAACTCTCTTTACACATTGCAATTAATGCAATTTCTATTAGTTCTTTCCACTTCCAAACAAAAATGTGGTTGGATTATTCAGAGTATGATGAACCTGTGTCAATAAATCCTGGACCATGGTAACATATATGCTTAACCATGCACACTACAGATTGATGCAAGCATGTTTTCTGTGAAGGACCGAAAATTACCATAACATGGCCATTATTGCTATTGGTACAGAAACACTCTCGCTTCCCACATAATTTATCCACAACAAAATATACAGGTTGCAAGGAAATTTCTATAGGCATTTTATGATAATAGCTGTTAAAACAGACTACACCTATCTGACAGGTTAAACATTACACTAGCTGACAAGAGATGGCCAAAGGACATAACTGCAGCAAATGTTCTTTTGGTAATATATTTAAAGGTGTCAAGACGCCACATTACCGGACATTCAGATTAAATGTACGTGTTGTGAACATCAATGAAGATACCCAGTTTGTAAGCACCAGATTAAACAAAAATTATTGGTAAACGCTGTTTCCATCATTCCCACTTCAGAATTAACATTAAAATTTCAACTGAAATATCTCCTGACCAAATTTGTGATGTACATGATTGACTGTAGAAGTAAAACCTGGATAAATCCAACGTATAGTTGTGAATGTTGCTCATTAAATAACTACAGTACTGATACTCCATATTAAGAGCATTGATTTGCCGTTAAAATGAATTCTGTAATAACGTGTCAACGGTAGCCGTGACAATCGAACACTGCGGTTTTAATATTTCACGTGTTCACTATTTAATTAATCCATCTTTATGGATTAAAACAAATAATAACATTGGGAATTAAAACACATTTGATTGCATTCTGTTATCAAACATAGTCAATGTTCGCTCTGAAGACATTTCCAGCACAATAGGGTCAGGGAGGGGGGTGTGTGTGAATCTGTGCGGGGTGGATAGATGGCGGGGGTGGGGGGGAGGGTTTAGAAGGCAGTCGGTGCAGAATGGATGGATTGAGGCAGTTGAATTAGTACGTGTTGGTTGGAGTAGGTAAAATTGTGAGGGGAGAGCATGGGGGATGTCAGCGGTGTTGAATGGGGGGGTTCAGTACGGGATGGATGGGGTTAGACAAAAGTGCTGGAGAAACTCAGCGGTTGAGGTAGCATCTATGGAGCAAAGGAAATAGGCAACATTTTGGGTCAAGACCCTTCTTCAGACTGTTCCCCCCCCATTCTTCTTGAATGGGAGGATCAGTACAGGATGAATGGGGGGGGTGATCAGCGCAGGATGAATGGGGGGGTCAGTACAGTGTGGATCGGAGGGTCTGTGCAGGATGAATAGGGGATCACTACAGGATGAATGAGGGGAAGGTGCAGGGTAAATGGAGGGTGGGTCAGTACGGGATGAATGCGTGGATCAGTACAGGATGGATGGCAGATCAGTACAGGATGGATGGAGGAGAAGTGCAGGATGGATGGGAAGGGGGGTGGCAGGAGAATCAATGCGAGGTGGATAGGGTGATCAGCGCAGGATGAATAGATTTGGGGGGGGTTGATGGGGAGGGGAGCACAGAGGATGTCAGTGAGGACTGAATAGAGGAGGGAATGGGGATCAGTGCGGGATGGAGAAGTGGGATCCCAGGATAAGGGAGGTGGAGGGGGCGTACAAGAGAGAGAGAGAGAGAGAGAGAGAGGGGGGAGCGAGGTGGGAAGGAAGGAAGGTCCGCTTTCGAAACAAACGCTCCCGCACGCCGAGTTCTCCCCATCCCTCCCTCCTCCCGGCCTCGGCGTGCGGGAGGGTTTGTTTCGAAACCGGTTATCGCCGTTAGAGGATTTACAAGCAGAGGCCCTAATCAGGGCGGGCGGGGGGCGGGGGGCGGAAGGCGGAGGAGATGGAGCCGCTATCACGGCCGCTGCTGCCGCTGTTCGGGGCCCGTCATTCGCTCCGACCCTTCCTCACCCCGCACCGAGTATCTTTCCCACGCAATACAGCCGTCACCGCCGACACAAAACGTCGCGTTCCTTTTCTCCAGAGATGTTGCCTGACCCGCGGAGTTACTCCAGTTTTATGTGTCTATCTTCGGTACAAACCAGCACAAATCTGGTTGCCAAGCCGGGCAAAATGACTCGGCGTTTAGGTTGCCCGGCGGCGTTTTGAGTGGTATGGGGCACCCGGCCAACCTCTAATTTCGAGCCCTGTAGAGGCAGGAAACATGTTCCCGATGTTGGGGGAGTCCAGAACCAGGGCCCACAGTTTAAGAATAAGGAGTAAGCAATTTAGAACGGAGACGAGGAAACACTTTTTCTCCCAGAGAGTGGTGAGTCTGTGGAATTCTCTGCCTCAGAAGGCGGTGGAGGCAGGTTCTCTGGATGCTTTCAAGAGAGAGCTAGATAGGGCTCTTAAAAATAACGGTGTCAGGGGATATGGGGAGAAGGCAGGAACGGGGTACTGATTGGGGATGATCAGCCTACTCCTGCACCTATTGTCTATTGTCAGCCGCTCCATTCTCTCAGCATACGACAGGTCGCCATCCTGGGAATTAACCTGGCGAACCTACGCTGCACTCCCTCAATAGCAATAAATTTGTAGATCTACATAAACTGTGCTATGTTTAAATATCTTCACATTAAGCATCCTTATAGCCTAGTTTGTCAACTATCCTTGCGTTTGATGAGTTTCGATTTCCCATTTTCTGCAAATTTAATAAAAAATGTAATAATAAATGTTGCTGTTATTACTTTATTTTGGCATTGTATCACATAAAAATAACAAATACTCATTGATATTTTATTTAATGGAACAACAAACTCAACAAAGTATTCATTCAAGCTTCAAAGTATAGGATATAATCTTAACTGAATACATCACTTCAGAAATTGCATTCATATTTCTACAAATATGATATTTTTATTGTATTAAAACAAGGCAATACAGTTTTATTAGCCATGAGAGAGAGAAGCTGTGGCAAAAATATCGTGAAAATTTCAAGTTTATATTTGGACAAGAACTCAGTGCCACACACACATTTGTAACAGCATCAAAAATGACATAATACAAGATTTCTGCGCACACGAACTACTAAAAATTAGAGGGAACATTGGTCAGGACCGCTCCCTAGTTGGTGATAGGATGGTTCAGTTGCCCGATAACAGCCGGGAAGAAAATGTCCCTGAATCTGGAGTTCAGTTTAGTTTATTGTCCCGTGTACCGAGGTACAGTGAAAAGCTTTTGTTGCGTGCTAACCAATCAGCGGAAAGACAATACACGATTACAATCGAGCCGTCCACAGTGTACAGATATAGGATAAGGCCTATCACTACTTTTTTTTGCATTCCTTTATATTCTTTGTTCTATATCTCTCTATATCACCATCTATTGGAATGAAACGAAGCGATACGATAGAACTTTATCCATCCCCAGAGGGAAATTGTTCTGCTCACAGTCACAACACACCACACGATACATGAAAACGTGAAATTTCAATTAAATTAAAAGTGAAAAAAATAAAAGCGACTGTTGGCTGGTTGTTAGGCGATCGATGCACAGCACCTTCACCGGAACGTACAAACAAACAAACACAGACTTATCACCTGGTTCTAAACTAGAGTGCACCCTCCTCCGCCACCATCCCCAATGGCGGTTCCCCCATGCCGGGTCCCCTTTGTCTTCCCCTCCCCCCTTACGCTCATCGACCGCTGATCGCAGCTAGATCGTGGAAGCCCCACCGCCGCCAAGGCCCCACCGTCGCCAAGGATCCACCGTCGTCAAGGATCCACCATCGCCAAGGCCCCACCGTCGTCAAGGATCCACCGTCGCCAAGGCCCCGCCGTCGTCAAGGCCCCACCATCATCAAGGCCCCGCTGTCGCCAAGGCCCCACCACACCCTACGTCGAGGAGAGGGGTCAGCCTGGGGTCACTGCATCCTCCCTCCCCGGGCCCTTGCCTAATGAGGGGGGACCTCATTGAAACTAGAGGATGTTTCCACTAGTGGGAGAGTCTAGGGCCAGAATTAAAGGACGTTCCTTTAGGAAGGAGATGAGGAGGAATTTCTTTAGCCAGAGGGTGGTGAATGAAGGATTCATTGTCACAGACGGCTGTGGAGGCCACAAGTCAGTGGATTTTTTAAGGCAGAGATAGATAGATATTGGTGCGGGTGTCAGAGGTTACGGGGAGAAGGCAGGAGAATGGGGTTGAGAGCGAGACATAGATCAGCCATGATTGAATGGCGGAGTAGACTTGATGGGCCAAATGGCCTAATTAGTTTAGTTTTTTTAGTTTAGAGATACAGCACAAAAACAGGCCCTTCGGCCCATTGAGTCCGCGCCGACCAGCAAACCCCACACCTTTACACTATCCTACACACTAGGGACAAATTACACATACACCAAGCCAATTAACCTACAAACCTACACATCTGGTGCTGGCTCGAAGGGCCGAATGGCCTACTCCTGCACCTATTGTCCATTGTCTGGAGAGTGGGAGGAAACCGAAGATCTCTGAGAAAACCCATGCAGGTCACGGGGAGAAGGCACAAACTCCGTACAGATAGCATCCGTAGTTGGGATCGAACACTTCCTTCTAAACTCCAGAGTATACAAGCCCAGCCGCTCCATTCTCTCAGCATATGACAGTCCCGCCATCCCGGGAATTAACCTTGTAAGCATTATTTTATCTGATGAAAGTTTCCATGTTGCAAGACACAGCTGCTTCATTGCCCATGCAGAATAATCTGCATTTGTTCAAAAGTTAGTTCAGCATTTGTGGAAAGAAAAGCAGCAGTCACGGAAAAACTCAGGCAGGTCAGGCAGCATCTGTGGAGGGAAATAGACAGACGACTCTTCGGACTTCACACTCGAAACATTGTCTGCCTATTCCGTCCACAGATGCTGCCTGACCCGCTGAGTTTAGTTTGGTTCAGAGATACAGTGCGGAAACAGGCCCTTCGGCCCGCCGAGTCCGTGCTGACCAGCGATTCCCGCACACTTACACTATCCTTCACACACTAGGGACAATTTTACATTGATACCAAGCCAATTAACCTACAAACCTGTACGTCTTTGGAGTGTGGGAGGAAACCGAAGGTCTTCGAGATTGTTGCGAAGAATTGCGGCAGGATGTGGATCGATTGGTCAGGCGGGCTGAGGAATGGTCGATGGAATATATTTAAGAGAAATGTGAGGTGTTGCAGTTTGGGACGTCTGACAAGGGCAGTGAATGGCAGGGCTCTGGAGAGTGTTGTAGAGCAGAGGGATCTAGGAGTACGGGTGCATGGTTCCTTGAAGGAGTCGCAGGTAGATAAGATGGTTAAAAAGGCTTTTGGCACATTGGCCTTCATCAGTCAGAGTATTGAGTATAGAAGCTGGGAGGTCATGTTGCAGTTGTATCAGACGTTGGTGAGGCAGCATTTAGAGTATTGCGTTCAGTTCTGGACACCAGGTTATAGGAAAGGTGTTTGTCAAGCTGGAAAGGGTATGGAGAAGCAATGGGTGATGTTTCGGGTCGAGACCCTTATGCAGACTGAGCATCAGAGGAGAGGGAAACGAGATATGGAAGGGTAGGGTGTGAAAAACGAGATATCAAAGGGGGTTGATGAAGGAAAATGTAGAATAGATCATTGTTAGCTGGCTAGAAGGAATGGGTGACGTTTTGTGTCTGGGTCAAAGTTACTCTAGCACTTTGGGGAATCTGAAGAAGGTTCCTTGCTATTCTTGCTATTGAGGGAGTGCAGCGTAGGTTCACCAGGTTAATTCCCAGAATGGCAGCCTGTCGTATGCTGAGAGAATGGAGCGGCTGGGCTTGTATACTCTGGAATTTAGAAGGCTGAGAGGGGATCTTATTGAAACATATAAGGTTATTAAGGGTTTGGACACGCTAGAGGCAGGAAACATGTTCCCGATGTTGGGGGAGTCCAGAACCAGGGGCCACAGTTTAAGAATAAGGGGTAAGCCATTTAGAACGGAGACGAGGAAACTCTTTTTCACACAGAGAGTTGTGAATCTGTGGAATTCTCTACCTCGGAGGGCGGTGGAGGCCGGTTCTCTGGATACTTTCAAGTGAGAGCTAGATAGGGTTCTTAAAGATAGCGGAGTCACGGGATATGGGGAGAAGGCAGGAACGGGTTACTGATTGTGGATGATCAGCCATGATCACATTGAATGGCGGTGCTGGCTCGAAGGGCCGAATGGCCTACTCCTGCACCTATTGTCTACTGTCTAATGCTGAGAACTATATTCTGCACTCTGTATCTTCCCCTTTGCTCTATCTATTGGACTTGTGTTTGACATGATTGTATTTATGTCCAGTATTATCTGGTCTGTTTGGGTAGCTGCAGAACAAAGCTTTTCACTGTACCTCGTTACAAGTGGCAATAATAAACCTGAGCATAAAGAGGCTTTGCTGCCTACATGGTCTAAATGGTGCTTGAGGTTTGGCCGGAGATGGTGTACGATTCTGATCTCCTGAAATCGGGAGGTTCACTTCTCTTCATGAGTCCTACGTCGGTCAGGATCTTCACCAGGTTCTTCCTGAACTTCACCCCGATGAAGGCGTAGAGGATTGGGTTGATGCAGCTGTGAAGAAACCCCAAGAACTGGGTGGCGCTCAGAGCCCTGTCCACGTGGTCACGTTTGACGCAAGAGTCTTCGATCAGTTTGCTCCTCATCAGCGTGTCGACCAGCACCGTGACGTTGTGGGGCAGCCAGCACGCCAGGAAGGCCAGCACCACCGCGATGATGACCTTCATGGCTTTCTGCTTCTGGAAGCCCTTGGTCTGGCACAGTTTCCACATGGTGACGGTGTAGCAGAAGACCATGGCGGCCAGCGGCATGAGGAAGCCCATCACGTGCCGCAGGAACCTGGTGGCGGTTCTCCAGATATCGGCCGAATGTCCGTCGAGTTTCTCGTAGCATCTGGTCCTGCCGTCGTGGGTCAACTCACCCTTGTAGAGGACAGGCAAGGACAGGAGCAGGGCCACGAGCCAGACGGTGGCACACACCAGTATGACCAGCCACGGCCTCTTGTGGCCGTGCGACTGGGCAGAGCGGACAATGGCCAGGTAGCGGTCCACGCTGATGCAGGCCAGCAGCAGGATGCCACTGTAAAAGTTCACCTCCTGCAACATACTGATCACCTTACACATGGCGTCACCAAACACCCAGCCAGACACGGCGTCCACTGCCCAGAAGGGCAGGGTGAGGGCAAAGAGCAGGTCGGCCGTGGCCAGATGGAGCAGGTAGACGTCCGTGGACGAGATGGAGCGGCGGTTGAGAAGGATGACCACCATCACCAACAGGTTCCCCGTCACGGCCAAGAGACACACCAGGCTGTAGACCGCGGCCAGGACAACGCTGATGGAATAATTCAGAACTATTGGTTTGCACGGAGACGCATCTGCATCATAATCATATTCTTCCGTGTAATTTTCAAAAATGTCATAGAAATCCAAGTCACCAAAATTGATTTTCTTCGAAATCATATTCTGAAACAAAGAGCAGAATCAAGAGAGTTTTATTGTCATGTGTCCCAGATAAGACAATGAAATTATTACTTGCTGCAGCACAACAGACAATAGACAATAGGTGCAGGAGTACGCCATTCGGCCCTTCGAGCCAGCACCGCCATTCAATGTGATCATGGCTGATCATCCCCAATCAGTACCCCGTTCCTGCCTTCTCCCCATATCCCCTGACTCCACTATCTTTAAGAGCCCTATCTAGCTCTCTCTTGAAAGTATCCAGAGAACCGGCCTCCACCGCCCTCTGAGGCAGAGAATTCCACAGACTCACAACTCTCGGTGTGATAAAGTATTTCCTCGTCTCCGTTCTAAATGACTTACCCCTTATTCTTAAACTGTGGCCCCTGGTTCTGGACTCCCCCAACACGGGGAACACGTTTCCTGCCTCTAGCGCGTCCAAACAGAATATGTAAACATAATACAAAATGGAAGATAAAAGTTCAGTGTGTCCATAGACCATAGACCATATATACATAAACCATATGTAACCATAGACCATATATAAATATTAAATGATAAATAAACAGATATAGTGCAACAATAATACTGTTATTGTTCAGAGCTTATTTGATGTCGTGTTTAATAGCCTGATGGCTGTGGGGAAGGAGCTGTTCCTGAACTTGGACATTACAGTTTTCAGGCTCCTGTACCTTCTTCCCAATGGCAGTGGTGAGATGAGTGTGTGGCCAAGATGGTGTGGGTTTTTGATGATGTTGGCTGCCTTTTTGAGGCAGCGACTGCGATAGATCCCTTCGATGGTGGGGAGGTCAAAGCCGGTGATGGACTGGGCAGTGGTTACAACTTTCTGCAGTCTTTTTCTTTCCTGGGGTGGAATTTAGAATTCAAATGACATTCACTATGTGGCTAGTGTTTATCTTAAGAGGACTAGGTACCTGAAGGTGAAGTCGCTCCTAGATCAGGTGGTCAAAAAGGCTTTTGGCATTTTGACCTTCATCAGCCAGAGTATTGAGTATAGAAGTTGGGAGGTCATGTTGCAGTTGTACAAGACGTTGGTGAGACCGCATTTAGAGTATTGTGTTCAATTCTGGGCACCGTGTTATAGGAAAGATGTTGTCAAGCTGAAAAAGGTACAGAGAAGATTTACGAGGATGTTGCCAGGACAAGAGGGTCTGAGCTACAGGGAGAGGTTGAGTAGGCTGGGCCTCTATTCCTTGGAGCACAGGAGGATGAGGGGTGATTTTATAGAGGTGTACAAAATCATGAGAGGAATAGATTAGGTAGATGCACAGAGTCCCTTGCCCAGAGTAGGGGAATCGAGGACCAGAGGACATAGGTTTACGGTTAAGGGGAAAAGATTTAATCAGAATCTGAGGGGTGACTTTTTCACACAAAGGGTTGTGGGTGTATGGAATAAGCTGCCAGAGGAGGTAGTTGAGGCAGGGACTATCCCAACATTTAAGAAACATCTAGACATGTACATGGATAGGATAGGTTTGGAGGGATATGGACCAAATGCAGGCAAGTGGGACTAGTGTAGATGGGTCATGTTGGCCGGTGTGAGCATGTTGGGCCGAAGGGCCTGTTTCCACGCTGTATCACACTATGACTCTGACTATGATTAGAATACAAATACAGGGATGTAATGCTGAGGCTCTATAAGGCACTGGTCAGGCCGCATTTGAAGTATTGTGAGCAATTTTGGGCCCCATATCTAAGGAAGGATGTGCTGTCTCTGGAGAGGGTCCAGAGGAGGTTTACAAGAAAGATCCCAGGATTTTTTTTTTTTTTTTAATATTTTTATTTTATTAGAAGTAAGTACAATTGTATACAATCATATTTTCATAATACCTTTTATGTACAGCTTCTTATTTTTTTAATTTTTTGTAATAAAGAAGAAAAAGAAAAAAGTTAGATAATGAAAAATAGAAAAATGTGAGATATATAGTGTGTGAAAAAGAAAAATAAAGAATGAAAAAAGAAAGTTGAGACACAGAAAATAGAAGAAAGAGAATAAAAGAAGAGAAGAGAAGAAAAGAAAATAGAAGGAGATCATTTATAATCTTGACCATCCGCAGTCACGGATTAGCTTTTACACCTGTTTTGCACCATATGTTTCCAAAAAGACGACAAATGGAGACCAACTCGTTATGAATTGGTCAAATTTATCTATTAGGAGGAATCGCATTTCCTCAAGATGTGCGGTATCCAACATACTTGCAATCCACATTTTGAGCGTTGGTATTGGTGTATTTTTCCAAAATTTCAATATTAATTTTTTTGCTATTATTAAACCATAATTAAAAATTGACTTTTGAGATGAGCTCAATTTGTTCCCGTCTTCCATTACCCCAAATATAATCAATTCATTATTGGGTTCCATTTTTGTCTTAAATAGTTTTGTAAATATTTCGAAAATATCACTCCAAAATCCATGAAGTTTTATACAAGAAACAAAAGAGTGTGTTATAGTTACGTCTTGGGTTAAACATTTATCGCAAATGGGCGATATATTTGGATAAAATTTATTTAATCTTGTTTTTGAGTAATATAATCTATGTAAAATTTTAAATTGGATTAGATTATGTCTTGCGTTAATCGAACACTTGTGAATGTATGTCAAATACTTTTCCCATGTAGCCTTCGTAATTTTTATCAATAATTCCCATTCCCACTCTTCTCTAATTACCTCGGTCACAGGTAAATCTATATTTAAGATACTATTATATAAATATGATATTCATTTTTGTGTATCAGCTTTTATATTCATTACTTCTTCTAGTAAATCAGGAGTTATTTTTTGATATCCCTATATGTATGTCTTCAAAAAATTACAAATCTGAAAATATTTAAAATAATGAGTGTTTTTCAGTTTAAATTTTAATTGTAATTGTTGAAATGATAATAAATCTCCCATTTCATACATGTACCCGATCCTTTTAATTCCTAAACTTTCCCATTGATTATATATTTTATCCATCATAGATGGTTTAAATAAAGGATTATTCGCTATCGGTGTTAACAATGATAGGTTTCTTAATTTTAAGGATAATTTTATTTGTTTCCATATTCTTATTGTATCTTGTATAATTGGGTTTTTCTTATATATTGTATTGTTCATTTTTTTCGGGGAGAAGAGGATTGTTCCTATATTACAAGGATAACAATCCTCTTTCTCCATTTTTATCCATTCTGTCTGTTGAGTTGAACTATCCAACCAGTAAATTATATTCTTAATATGTATTGCCCAATAGTAATACAAAAAATTTGGGAGTGAAAGTCCCCCGACATCTTTTGGTTTACATAAGTGTTCTTTTTTAATTCTATGTGATTTATAATCCCAAACAAAATTAGTAATATTAGCGTTCAGTTTAGAAAAAAAATATTTTGGTACATATACTGGTATAGATTGAAATAGGTATAATAACTGTGGTACAAAGCTCATTTTAATAGCATTTATTCTGCCTATTAATGATAAAGGGAGTGTTTTCCAAAATTTTATCATTATATTAAGTTTATTTATTAAGGGTATAAAATTGGCATTGAATAAAGCTTTATGTTTTCTAGTAATCTGAATACCCAAATATTTGAATTTTTCTGTTGCTATTTTAAAGGGGAATTTCAATAAGTGTGTGGATTCTTGAGGTTTTAACGTCATGATTTCACTTTTGTTCCAGTTTATTCTATATCCAGAAAAGGACCCAAATTCCTCTATTAAATTTAATAAATTTGGTATGCTCGTTTGTGAATTTGTTATATATAACAAAATATCGTCTGCATACAATGACATTTTATTATTTGAGTCCCTAGTATTATAACCCTGAATATTCGGATGGCTTCTTATACTTTCAGCCAGAGGTTCTATCATAAGGGCAAATAGCAGGGGTGATAAAGCACATCCCTGCCTATTACCCCTTGATAATTGAAATTTTTGAGATAACATGCTGTTAGTTCATATTCTTGCCATCGGTTTATCATATAATAATTTCACCCATGCAATAAAATTCTCTCCCATATTAAATTTTTGTAATACTTTGTATAAATACTGCCATTCTACCTGATCAAATGCTTTCTCTGCGTCCAAAGAAATAATTGCTAAGTCTTTTTCCTCCACTTTATGTGAGTACATTATATTAAACAGGCGTCTCAAATTATTAAATGAATATCTTTTGGGTATAAACCCCGGTTGATCAGGGTTTATCAATTTACTAATATATTTGCTTAGTCTTCTAGCTAAAGTCTTTGCTAGAATTTTCTGGTCTGTATTTAAAAGTGATATAGCTCTATATGAGCCCGGTTCCTCTAGATCTTTATCTTTCTTTGGCATAAGCGTAATAGTTGATTCTGCTAATGTTTCAGGTAGTTTATTTTCTTTAAAAATGTAAGTATATAAATTAAATAGATAGGGGGTCGTTATCTCATGAAACTTTTTATAAAATTCATTACTAAAACCATCTGGTCCCGGTGTCTTACCATTTTTCAGCGATTTTATTGTTTCACCTATTTCTTCGATTGTAATTTGCGCTCCTAGTTCTTCTTGTTCCAAAAGGTCAAGTTTTGGTAGATTACATTTATCTAAAAAGTTTGTAATTTTACTATCTTCTGTTTTGGTTTTTGATGTGTATAAATTTTGATAAAATTGAACAAATCTTTTATTGATATCTTTAGGTAGTGTTAGTAATTCACCATTCTCGGATTTAATTTTATTTATAGTATTTTCCTTTTCCTGTTTTTTCAATTGACGCGCCAACAGCTTATGTGGTTTGTCACCAAACTCAAAATGTTCCTGTTTTGTAATTTGGAATAATCTTATTACTCTTGCCGAGAGAATTCGGTTAAGTTTAAATTTCAGTAGTATTATCTTATTATGTTTATCTATAGTGGGATCTTTAGCATTATCTAACTCTAACTGTCTTATTTCTTGTTCTAACAGCATCTGTTCTGTTTTATTCTTCTTATTTTGAAAAATGTCATATGAAATTATAATTCCTCTAATAAATGCTTTAAAAGTTTCCCATATTAAAGAAGGTGAGGTACCTGGTGTATAATTTATCTCAAAAAATGATATCATTTGTTGTTTCAAATATTGATAACCCTGTAAGTCTTTTAATATATATGTATTAAACCTCCAAAAAAAAATATTTCCCGGCATTCCTTCAAATTTTACTAAAAAAGTCAATGGAGAGTGATCAGAAATACTACTAATATGGTAAGTTGGGTTAATTATATATGGCATTAATTTCCTATCCACTAAAAAATAATCAATTCTTGAGTATGTTTCATGTACCGAAGAGTAAAACGAGTATTCCCTTCCTGCTGGGTTAGCAGATCTCCATACATCTGTTATGTTAGTATTTTTTATATATGTATTTAGAAATTCACTAGTCTTAGATTTTATATTACTCCTTCTTTGTTTTGCTGATTTGTCTAAGTATGGATCTAAAACACAGTTGAAATCCCCTCCTATTATGACATTTTGATAATTAAACTCCAGTATTATATCTATAATTTTCTCAAAGAATTGAGGATTATCAAAATTCGGAGCGTAAATATTTACCATAGTTATTGGGGTAGCATAAATTTCCCCCGAAACTATGATATACCTTCCCTCTTTATCTGATATAGTATTCTTTAATTTGAACGGTATACCTTTTCGAATAAGAATAGCCGTACCTCTAGATTTAGAAGTAAATGACGAATAATATGTTTGGCCTATCCACTTCGCCTTTAATCTCATTTGTGTTTCCTGTTTCATGTGAGTTTCTTGCAAGTAAATTATGTCGCTTTTCAAAGATTTTAGGTGAGCAAAAATTTTACCCCTCTTTATTGGTTCATTGGCACCCCTTATATTCCAACTACAGAATGTGATTCCTCCATTCTTTATTTGCCTATCGTCTTGCATTGTGTATCAAAGTAATATTCTTGAAACATATGGTGCAAACAAATACCTCCGTGTTCTGGCCGTTGGGTGGTCATTCCAAATTTTTAAGTTTACATTACATCTCCTTCTCCAAAAGTGCCTTAGATAAAGCAAGAAAAGTTGTGATTTACAATTAATTAAACACAAACTAAGTAAATACAAATTTGTAAAGTGATTTTTTTTTTTAAGTGAAATTAAGGTATCTAAAAGCAGGTACCTTAAAGACAAATAGCCACCTAAGGTGGCGTAAGAATTATAGACTTCTGTTGATGTTATTTTACATTGAGCCCCAATCCCTTATTAACACCTCGTAAAAAAACTACAAACCATCTCATATCTTGTTTATTCTTGTATAACTTTATCAAACTAGCGTTAGTAAAAAGCCCCCCAAAAAAATAAATAATAATAATAATAATAATAATAATAATAACAAAAATACGCAAAGATAAAATATTAAAAAGTTTTTAAAAAAATAATGTAATTAAACCCCAAATCCAAATATAAACCACAACCTATTCTCATTTCTATAAGTATTTGTACCGTACCAATTTATCTAACCAGCTACCCTACAAGCAGGTACCGAGGGGTTAACCTCATTCCTGGATTTTTTCCAAGTTTATGTTGCGTTCCCACTCAAAAAGAAAGAAAAAAAACGTTAGTAATATTATAGACATTTTGGTTAATTACAATTTATAAGCAATGGTTTATACATGATTATTCATATTTACTACACACACTCACAAGTCATTAGTTTTGTTAAAGTTAGTTAGTTAATTGTAATTAGCATATAATAGTTAAATACTTATGTTATCTCGTCCCTGTTCTTTGTACAAGAGCTTTTCATTCAAGGTTAAACAATGTTCTCAAATACACATTCCAGACAGATAAGCTCAGTAACTGTCTGAAAAATCCGCCAGTTCCAGCTCCATCTTAAAAATTAAAAAGTTCCTTGTTCTTTCCTTTAGTCGTCTTCTTCCGATGTTTCCGATGCTTTCCTCGTGATATCTTCTGCATATTTAAATGCTTTTTCTGGGTCCGTAAATGAGCGCTCAATTCCCTTATAAGTAATTTTCATTTTTGCTGGGAAAACAACTCCATATCTGACTTTAGAAATACCCCTCAATATGTTTCTTGTCGGTGTAAACAAGTTCATTCTCTGGACAATCTCTGGAGGATAATCACGGAAGAATCGGATCTTTTCCCCACGATATATCAAATTTTCACCATGAACAATCTTCTTCAGTATAGATTCCACTGAAGAAATATCAAGAAATTTCACAATTATCTGTCTTGGAGCAGCATTTATGCCTCTTGAGACACGTCAACGAGTTGGAAAGATCCCAGGAATGAGTGGGTTAACATATGATGAGCACTTGTCAGCACTGGGCCTGTACTCGTTGGAGTTTAGGATGAGGGGGGGACCTCATTGAAACTTACCGAATAGTGAAAGGCCTGGATAGAGTGGATGTGGAGAGGTTGTTCCCACTAGTGGGAGAGTCTAGGACCACAGGTCACAGCCTCAGAATTAAAGAATGTTCCTTTAGGAAGGAGATGAGGAGGAATTTCTTTAGTCAGAGGGTGTTGAACCTGTGGAATTCATTGCACTAACACTATCCTACACACACTAGGGACAATTTACATTTTTTACCAAAGCCAATTAACCTACAAACCTGCACATCTTTGGAGTGTGGGAGGAAACCGGAGCACCCGGAGAAAACCCACGCAGTCACATGGAGAACGTACAAAATACGTACAGACAGCACCCATAGTCAGGATCGAACCCGGGTCGCTCGTACTGTGAGGCAGCAGCTCTACCCGCTGCGCCACCATGCCGCCCCTGTAACTTTCACTAAACGTTATTCCCTTTATCCTGTATCTGTACACTGTGGACGGCTCGATTGTAATCATGTATTGTCTTTCCGCTGAATGGATAGCACGCAACAAAAGCTTTTCACTGTACCTCGGTACACGGGACAATAAACTACACTGAAATGAACTGACTGGACATCCTCCATTGCCAGAGTGAGGCCACACACAATGGGCATCGTGTTCCATTTGAGTTACTTAAGGGCCTGTCCCACTTGCCGATTTTTTTCGCCGACTGCCGGCATCATTGACTGACGTATCAGGTCACCGAAAAAGTCGCGGCGTGATGACGTATTGATGCGATGACGTATTGACGCGCGGTGTTTCCTCAAGCGTCGCAACATTTTTTTTGTCGCCGCTGGATTTTGAAATGTTCAAAATCTTTCGGCGACCCTGATACATCAGTCAATGACGCCGGCAGTCGACGAAAAAATCGCCAAGTGGGACAGGCCCTTAACCACCTAATGGCATGAATTCACCAAATGAATTCTCCAAATTCAAATAACCACCGACCCCTTTCTCATTCCCCCACTGATCCCACTTTCTCATTCCCCCACTGATCCCACTTTCTCATTCCCCCACTGATCCCACTTGCTCATTCCCCCACTGATCCCACTTTCTCATTCCCCCACTGATCCCAGTCATAAGATCACAAAGTGAGTGATAGGAGCAGAATTAGGCCATTCGGCCCATCAACTCTACTCCGCCATTCAATCATTACTGATCTATCTCTCCTTCCTAACCCCATTCTCCTGCCTTATCCCCGTAACCCCCGACACCCGTACTAATCAAGAAACCAAGCATCATAGCACGGTTTGGGAACAGCGCTGTCCAAGACCCGCAAGAAACTGCAGCGAATTGTGGATGCAGCCCAGACCATCACACAAACCAACCTCCCTCCCATCACCTCCATCTACACATCACGTTGCCTCGGCAAGGCCAGCAGCATAATCAAGGGCCAGTCTCACCACGCTCACTCCCTCTCCTCCCCTCTCCCATCGGGCAAGAGGTACAGAAGTGTGAAAACGAACGCACACCTCCAGATTCAAGGACAGTTCACACACCTTTTCCCATTTTCACCATCACCAAGTATGTTTGCTCTCCTCCCAACCCCAGCCCCAATTTCCCTTCTATCCCCCCCCCCCGTACCACCCCCCCCCCCCTCATCCCACCCTCCGGCTTCACGTTTAACTCCTCCTCTTCTCTCCGTATCTGACGCCATTTTGTCTCCTTCACACCTCCAGCCTTTGCCACTTACTCCACCCATCTGCCAACCGCCCCCTTCACCTGTATCCACCTATCACTCGCCAGGCTTTATCCCGCCCCCACCTCTCTCTTCCTGCTTTCTCCCCCCACCTCCACCCCATAAGTCTGAAGAAGGGTCCCGACCCGAAACGTTGCTTGTCCATTCCCTCCACAGATGCTGCCTGACCCGCTGAGTTTCTCCAGCACTTTGTGCTTTCACTCATCACCCTGTCTCAAATGGGAACGGGCTTACAGTAGCTGACCCATCCCAGCCATGTGGGACGGAACTGCAGGTGCTGGTTTACACCGAACATAGACACAAAAATGATGGAGTAACTCAGTGGTTCAGGCAGCATCTCTGGAGAGAAGGAATGGGTGACGTTTCGGGTCGAGATGAAGTCTGAAGAAGGGTCTCGACCCGAAACTTCACCTATTCCTTCGCTCCAAAGATGCTGCCGCACCCGCTGAGTTTCTCCAGCATTTTTGTCCACCTTCAATTTTTCCAGCATCTGCAGTTCTTTCATAAACACTGAATGGCGGAGGAGCCGAATGACCTACTCCTGCACCTATTGTCTATTGCCTATTGTCTATTGAAAGTCTCCATACCTTTTCCAGAGTTCTGTGCTGTCTCGCGTCTGAACCTTGCGCTGATGCAGCTGCTCTCTGCACCGTCAGATGTGCAAAATGCAGCCAGGAAGTTCTGTGCAATAGGTGTGACGAGAGATGTAGGTCTGGGTGGAACGAGACCCTGCCTCGCGTATGTGGAAATAAATCAAAATTGTGAAATGCAAAAGATGTTGTAACACATCATGTAACTGAATTATCTGAATGGTGGCCGATTAGGAAAAGGGAAGATGCAACGAGACCTGAGTGTCATGGTACACCAGTCATTGAAAGTAGACATGCAGGTGCAGCAGGCAGTGAAGAAAGCAAATGGTATGTTAGCATTCATAGCAAAAGGATTTGAGCATAAGAGCAGAGAGGTTCTACTGCAGCTGTACAGGGTCTTGGTGAGACCACACCTGGAGTATTGCGTACAGTTTTGGTCTCCTAATCTGAGGAAAGACATTCTTGCCATAGAGGGAGTACAGAGAAGGTTCACCAGACTGATTCCTGGGATGGCAGGACTTTCATATGAAGAAAGACTGGATAGACTCGGCTTGTACACGCTAGAATTTAGAAGATTGAGGGGGGATCTTATAGAAACTTACAAAATTCTTAAGGGGTTGGACAGGCTAGATGCAGGAAGATTATTCCCGATGTTGGGGAAGTCCAGAACTAGGGGGTCACAGTTTAAGGATAAGAGGGAAGTCTTTTAGGACCGAGATGAGAAAATCATTTTTTACACAGAGAGTGGTGAATCTGTGGAATTCTCTGCCTCAGAAGGTAGTTGAGGCCAGTTCATTGGCTATATTTAAGAGGGAGTTAGATGTGGCCCTTGTGGCTAAAGGGATCAGGGGGTATGGAGAGAAGGCAGGGATGGGATACTGAGTTGGATGATCAGCCATGATCATATCGAATGGCGGTGCAGGCTCGAAGGGCCGAATGGCCTACTCCTGCACCTATTTTCTATGTTTCTATGTAACTAGAAGGGAACATGCAGAAAGGTTCATACATGTAAATAACCCCTTGATATCCACGTGACTACAGAACAATACCTTCGCCCCCTTGGACAATAGACAATAGGTGCAGGAGTAGGCCATTCGGCCCTTCGAGCCAGCACCGCCATTCAATGTGATCATGGCTGATCATCCACAATCAGTACCCCGTTCCTGCCTTCTCCCCATAACCCCTGACTCCGCTATCTTCAAGAGCCCTATCTAGCTCTCTCTTGATAGTATCCAGAGAACCGGCCCCACCGTTCTCTGAGGCAGAGAATTCCACAGACTCACAACTCTCTGTGTGAAAGTGTTTCCTCATCTCCGTTCTAAATGGCTTACCCCTTATTCTTAAACTGCGGCCCCTGGTTCTGGACTCCCCCAACATCGGGATCATGTTTCCTGCCTCTAGCGTGTCCAAACCCTTAATAATCTTACATGTTTCATAAGATGCCCTCTCATCCTTCTCCATCTCCATCCTTTTCAGCCTCCGAGACCGTGCCCACAGCTAGAGAAGATGCAAAGATCTTTGTCAAGGCTCCCACAATCTCCTCTCTTGCTTCTCTCAATATCCTGGGATAGATCCCATCAGGTCCCGGGCTGGAAACCAGAGCACCCGGAGAAAACCCACGCAGGTCACGGGGAGAATGTACAAACTCTGTACAGACGGCACCCATGGTCAGGATGGAACCCGGGTCTCTGGCGATGTAAGGCAGCAACTCTACCACTGCGCCGCCGTGCTGTCCAGAGATACAGACTTTCTATTCCTGTCCACACGCGCTCTCCCTCCACGACTGCCGAATCTGACGTCCTGTCCGATTCACCTCTACGCCATTGTGGGCATCGGACTTTGTCACAAGGTCGCAAGAGATAGGAGCAGAATTATGCCATTCGGCCCATCAAGTCTACTCCGCCATTCAATCATGGCTGATCTCTGCCTCCTAATCCCATTTTTGGTGAGGACGCCTTTAGAATATTGTGTTCAGTTCTGGGCACCATGTTATAGCGTGATAGAGTTATAGAGTGATAATGCGTGGAAACAGGCCCTTCGGCCCAACTTGCCCAGACCAGCCAACAAGCCCCATCTACACTAGTCCCACCTGCCCGCGTTTGGCCCATATCCTTCCAAACCTGTCTTATCCATGTACCTGTCTAACTGTTTCTTAAATGTTGGGATAGTCCCAGCCTCAACTACCTCCTCTGGCAGCTCGTTCCATACACCCACCACCCTCTGACGAATGTGGCAAGGCATCCAGGCCATCACGGACTATAGATCCACCAACACCACCCCCACATCCAGCGACGCCTCCTTCCTTGAGGAGCTTAACCACTTTTATGGCTGCTTTGACAGGGACAATCAAGAGATGGCCATCAAGGCTGTGCTCCCTGCTGATCACCAGCCCCTCACACTCACCCCCTACGACGTGTATGTGGCACTGAGCAGGATTAATGCACGTAAGGCTGCTGGCCCTGACGGCATCCCTGGGCGCGTCCTCAGAGCCTGTGCTGCGCAGCTGACAGACGTCTGGACTGACATCTTCAACCTGTCACTTGCCCAAGCAGTTGTCCCCACGTGCCTTAAAACCACCTCCATCATGCCGGTGCCAAAACACTCCACTGCGGCGAGCCTCAACGACTTCTGCCCAGTTGCACTTACTCCCATCATCACTAAGTGCTTCGAGAGGCTGGTCCTGGCACACCTCAAAGGCTGCCTACCTCCCAGACTGGACCCCTATCAGTTCGCCTACCGCAAGAACAGGAGTACGGAGGATGCCATCTCTACGGCACTTCACTCCGCCCTCTCCCTCCTCGACAATAGAGACACCTACATGAGAATGCTGTTCATCGACTATAGCTCAGCATTTAACACCATTATCCTCTCAAAACTGATCACCAAACTCCGCGACCTGGGCATCGACCCCTCCCTCTGCAAATGGATACTGGACTTTCTAACCAACAGACCCCAGTCTGTTAGGTCAGACAACCACACCTCTTCAACCCTCACCCAGTTCCACAGGGCTGTGTGCTGAGCCCTCTCCTCTACTCCCTCTTCACCTACGACTGCACACCTGTACATGGTACTAACATCATCATCAAGTATGCAGATGATACAACGGTGATTGGCCTCATCAGCAACAATGATGAGTCGGCCTATAGGGAGGAGGTCCAGCTCCTAGCAGCATGGTGCGCTGACAACAACCTGGCCCTTAACTCCAAGTAGACCAAGAAGCTCAATGTGGACTACAGAAGCTCTAGGGGCGGCACGCACACCCCCATCGACATTAACGGGACGGAGGTGGAGCGTGTTTCCAGCTTCAGGTTTCTGGGGGTCAACATCTCTGATGACCTCTCTTGGACCCACAATAGCTCAACACTGATCAAGAAGGCTCACCAGCGTCTCTTCTTCCTGAGGAGACTAAAGTAGGTCCATCTGTCTCGTCAGATTCTGGTGAACTTCTACCGCTGCACCATCGAGAGCATCCTTACCAACTGTATCACAGTATGGTATGGCAACTGCTCTGTCTCCGACCGGAAAGCACTGCAGAGGGTGGTGAAAACTGCCCAACGCATCACCGGTTCCTCACTCCCCTCCATTGAGTCTGTCCAGAGCAAGCGATGTCTGCGAAGGGCGTGCAGCATCGTCAAGGACTGCTCTCACCCCAGCCACAGACTGTTTACCCTCCTCCCATCCGGGAACCACTACAGGACTCTCCGTTGCCGGACCAGCAGGTTCAGGAACAGCTTCTTCCCTGCGACTGTTACACTACTTAACTCTGCACCTTGGTGATTGCCAGTCACCCCCCCCCCCCCCCCACCCCCGGACACTCCTTCACCCAGAAAAATTGCACTACTGCTACTGTATGTACATATATATATTTTACTGTTCCATTATTCTATGTTCGCTCTTCTGGGTAAGATGCTAACTGCATTTCATTGTCTCTGTACTGTACACTGCACAATGACAATAAAGATTGAATCTGAATCTGAATCTGAAGTTACTCCTTAGATTCCTATTAAATCTTTTCCCCTTCACCTTAAACCTATGTCCTCTGGTTCCCGATTCCCCTACTCTGGGCAAGAGACTCGGTGCTTCTACCCGATCTATTCCTCTCATGATTTTATACACCTCTATAAGATCACCCCTCATCCTCCTGCGCTCCATGGAATAGAGACCCAGCCTGCTCAACCTCTCCCTGTAGCTCAGGCCCCTCAAGTCCTTGCAACATCCTGTTAAAGAAGGAACTGCAGATGCTGGAAAATCGAAGGTACACAAAAATGCTGGAGAAACTCAGCGGGTGCAGCAGCATCTATGGAGCGAAGGAAATAGGCAACATTTCGGGCCGAAACCCTTCTTCAGACTGATAGGGGGTGGGGAGAAGAAAGGAAAAAAGGAAAAAGGCGGAGGAGGAGCCTGAGGGCTGGGGGAGGGGAGGAGACAACCAGAGGGCTGATGAAGGGGAGGGGACAGCAAGCGCTAGCAGAATTGGGAGAATTCAATGTTCAAGCCCCCAGGATGTAGACTGCCCAAGCGAATATGAGGTGCATTTCCTCCAATTTACGGTGTTGCTCGCTGTGGCCATGGAGGAGACCCAGAACAGAGAGGTCAGATACGGAATGGGAGGGGGAGTTGAAGTGCTAAGCCACCGGGAGGTCAAGTTGGTTAATGCGGACCGACCGGAGGTATTCGGCGAAACGATCGCCAAGCCTCCGCTTGGTCTCACCGATGTAGATCAGCTGGCATCTAGAGCAGCGGATGCAATAGATGAGGTTGGAGGAGATGCAGGTGAACCCTGTCGCACCTGGAACGACTGCTTGGGTCCTTGAATGGAGTCGAGGGGGAGGTGACAGGGACAAGTGTTGCATCTCTTGCAGTTGCAGGGAAAGTACCAGGGGAGGGGGTGGTAGGGAGGGGAAGGGAAGAATTGACAAGGGAGTTACGGAGGGAGCGGTCTTTGCGGAAGGCAGACATGGGGGGAGATGGGAAGATGTGGCGAGTGGTGGGGTCACGTTGGAGGTGGCGAAACTGACGGAGGATCACTTGTATGTGACGGCTGGTGGGGTGAAAGGTGAGGACTAGGGGGACTCTGCCCTTGTTGTGAGGGGGGATGGGGAGAGAGAGCAGTGTTGCGGGGTATGGCAGAGACCCTGGTGCGAGCCTCATCTATGGTGGAGGAGGGGAACCCCCGTTATCCGACTCCCATGGCTATCTGGACTACACTTCTTCCCACCCTGCTTCCTGTAAGGACTCCATCCCCCACTCCCAATTCCTCCGTCTACGCCGCATCTGCTCCCAGGATGAGGCGTCCCACACCAGGGCATCTGAAATGTCCTCATTATTCAGGGAACGGGGGTTCCCCTCCTCCACTCAAGGACCCAAGCAGTCGTTCCAGGTGCGACAGAGGTTCACCTGCATCTCCTCCAACCTCATCTATTGCATCCGCTGCTCTAGATGCCAGCTGATCTACATCGGTGAGACCAAGCGGAGGCTTGGCGATCGTTTCGCCGAACACCTCCGGTCGGTCCGCATTAACCAACTTGACCTCCCGGTGGCTCAGCACTTCAACTCCCCCTCCCATTCCGTATCTGACCTCTCTGTCCTGGGTCTCCTCCATGGCCACAGTGAGCAACACCGTAAATTGGAGGAAATGCACCTCATATTCCGCTTGGGCAGTCTACATCCTGGGGGCTTGAACATTGAATTCTCCCAATTCTGCTAGCCCTTGCTGTCCCCTCCCCTTCATCAGCCCTCTGGTTGCCTCCTCCCCTCCCCCAGCCCTCAGGCTCCTCCGCCTTTTTCCTTTTTTCCTTTCTTCTCCCCACCCCCTATCAGTCTGAAGAAGGGTTTCGGCCCGAAACGTTGCCTATTTCCTTCGCTCCATAGATGCTGCTGCACCCGCTGAGTTTCTCCAGCATTTTTGTGTACCTTGCAACATCCTGGTGACTCATCTCTGAACCCTTTCCAGCTTGACAACATCTTTCCTATAACACGATGCCCAGAACTGAACACAATACTCTAAATGTGGCCTCACCAATGTCTTATACAACTGCAACATGATCTCCCAACTTCTATACTCAATACTCTGACTGATGAAGGACAAAGTGCCAAAAGCCTTTTAGACCACCTTATCCACCTGTGACTCGACCTTCAAGGAACCATGCACCTGTACTCCAAGATCCCTCTGCTCTACAACACTCCCCAGAGGCCAACCATTCACTGTGTAGGTCCTGCCTTTGTTTGGCATCCCAAATGCAACACCTCACACTTCTCTGTATTAAATTCCATAAACCATTCCTCAGCCCACCTGGCCAATCGATCCAGATCCTGCTGCAATCGTTCATAACCATCTTAGGAACTATGTTGTCATATTGGAAAGGGTACAGAGAAGATTTGCCAGGACTAGAGGGTGTGAGCTACAGGGAGAGGTTGAGTAGGCTGGGACTCTATTCCTTGGAGCGCAGGAGGATGAGGGGTGATC